>JAEIGL010000022.1:0-294385 GCA_018903715.1 Zaprionus davidi | reverse complement strand
GAGCTTCAGTAAGACAGAAAAATTCCTGCGCAGGAGAAAAATTGCAAGAACCAGAGAAAAATAAAGAAAAACGAGAGCAACAGTCGCGCAAAACGCGACAGTGGGATACCCTTCGACCTATGTTCCCGTGTAGTTTAATTTGTTAAATTCATACACATATGCATATGCACATGCTTTGAAATTAATCCCGACAGATGGCGCTCGCGCTTCGCGCTCGCCCGTTTCCCTTGTTAGCTGACAGAAGCATTTGGTTTTATGCTCATACTTTCTTAAATAACTTCCGTGTTTATTGTTCGATTGGATTGTAATTTGGGGACTACGTAGATATTTCATTTAGCTTAGTACATGTTAAAATTAGAAAGTTGTATCTTATATACAGCGCTTACAAATTAAGTTCAAAAATTAAATTATTAATTTGTGGGGGCGGTGGGCGTGGCACCTAACATTTGAAATAAACTTCATCTGCTTATAGTACACAGGAGTCTTCCTGCCAAGTTTGGTAACTCTAGCTTTTATAATAGCTGAGATCTGTGCGTTCACACAGACAGACGGACAGACGGACAGACAGACAGACAGACAGACATGGCTCAATCGACTCGGCTTGTGATCCTGAGCAAGAATATATATACTTTATGGGGTCTCCCACGCCTCCTTATGCCTGTTACATACATTTGCACAAAGTAAGTATACCCTTTTTTGACCATTTTCAATGGTCGAAGGGTATAAAAAATAGAAATGCCCAATATCTATCAGGTAATCAATAACATTGATGCCAAGAAATATATTGTTCTCAAAATAGACAAACATAAGTGTTTGTTAAAAAGAGGCAAAAATATTATAACACGTTTCGATATGACTAATTTTTATTCTAATGAAAAAATCGATTTAGATCAGTTTTTTCAAAGGCTTAATGAAAAAGCAAGAATAAATAAGATCATTCAAACGCAATTGTCACCAAGAGAACAAATCTTCGAGTTTGTCACTATTAAACATTTTAAAGAAAAAGGCAATAAAATATTAAAAAATATAAAAATAGCGGTATTAAACAAGGTGACTAAGATAGATAAAGATGATAAGGTTTAAATAGAAGCAATACTGTCTAAATATCATGACGATCCGTCAGAAGGAGGCCACTCAGGAATTTCTATAAACCTGAGAAAAATAAAAAACTTTTATTATTGGCCACAAATGACAAAGGCAATACGTAAATATGTCAAGACATGTTTAAAATGCCAACAGGTTAAAACGTTGAAACATACGAAAATGCCAATGACTATAACTGAAACGCCAGCAACAGCATTTGATATAGTATTGATAGATACCATTGGTCCACTTCCAAGATGAAGATGGAAATGAGTATGCTGTCACTATCATATGTGATACCAAACAAAAGTGCAAAATCAGTTGCTAAGACTATATTTGAACATTTTATTCTCAAGTACGGTCCAATGAAAACAATCATTACGGACATGGGAACGGAATACAAAAATCAAATCATAGACGATCTGTGCAAATATATGAAGATAAAAAACATTACTTCAACAGCACACCATCACCAGACTTTAGGAACAATAGATCGAAGTCACAGAACATTTAACGAGTATATTCGCTCGTACATTTCTTGTTTTTTGTTTCAACACAACACCATCAGTAGTTCATGAATATTGTCCATATGAACTAGTATTTGGCAGATTACCAAGACAGTTCACAGACTTTAATAAGATAGACAGAATAGATCCCATTTATAATATGGATGACTATTCGAAAGAAGTTAAGATAAGACTAGAAATAGCTTACAAACGAGCAAGGCAAATGCTTTAAAAAGCAAAGGCAGATAGAAAAATAAGGTATGATAGAAATACGAAAAATTTTGAAAAAATCGGAGATAAAGTTTTATTAAAAAATGAAACAGGGCATAAGCTAGATAATAACTATTTAGGACCATATTTAGTTTCAGAGATAGGACTTAATAACAATATTACAATCGTAGGAAACAAAAATAAAAAACAGATAGTTCATAACGATAGGTTAAAAATTTTCAATTCGTAATATATTTTGTAGGGTTGGCCACCCATAAGAAACGAAACAATTTAAAATATATTTTAAAAATACATTTTTCTTTTATTTCTTTATATTATTCATTAGTTCTTTATTTTATTCAAAAAGAATATACAAAAAAAAAATAATACAAAAAAAGTATTCAAAATCAATATTAAAAAAAATATATAAAAAGAATAATATTAATTTAAAAAAAAAAAAAGAAAACAAGAACACAAAAAAAAAAAAATATAAAACTTAGAAAATAACTTCATAATATTACGTTATTTTTTAAAAGGAAGGAGATGTGGTATATACATATATTAAAACATAACAACAATTACATTGTAGCACTTTGCTGCGATGTATATATATACACGGTCTGCCCAAGTGTATGTGTAATACGAAGGCTAACATGCATAATTGCATAGTCAGCATTCCCACGCTGGCTATGCGCGGACCGCTTACTATGTATGCGTATAGCACTCTTCCTCTCCCGATATCGTCGCTTGGCGACAATACATGTATGTATACATAAGATATGCATATAAGCGCGGAGGCGCTGCAAGCTACTCTGGCAGCGCTGCTCCCCGATTTAGACTAAGAAAGCTTTTGTAAGTAGACTTAAGAAACACTTAATATTTGACAATCAACTGGAGCGGGACTTTGCCTGCTCCAACACTTAAAAATGAAATAAAGATCGGCAATGGACACAAGTCCATTGCCTTAAACTAAAACGCAAAAACAAACGAATAAAACCAACTTATTACAAAAATAAAAATAGTAAACTTTATTTATGAATAATTAATAGTATTTATAACTATTATAATTTGATTGTCTTTCATATTGCATAATACATATGAAATGAAATTTAATTAAATAATTTAATTAGTATGTAGCGGCTATATTACAGCCCGCTTGACTATTAGAATTAAAAAAGTAAACAAAATATAATAAAATAAGAAACAACTAATAAGTGAAAATTCGCACCGCCTCAACCGAGAGAGTTGAACACACGCACTCTCCCTCAGTCCTTCGCAATTGCAGTCCGCCACTTTAACCACTCGGCCATTGCCTCACTCCTTGGCCCATCGACAAAGCGGAATTGCGAACCAATTCTGTTACCATACAATGCAAATAATTAAAATGCTGTGTGTCTGACGCTAGATTTGAACTTCGGTATGCTTGCGTAAATTAGATCTGCTTAAGTATATATGTTCAAAGTGAGTTTAATTCGTATCATATCTCACTTATTTATAGTCCGATTTAAATGAAATTTTCACATAACGCCCGTGGCAAGGTATTTGTCATGTAAAATATACAACTTTGGTTATTGAGTTAATATTGTAGTTTTTAAATATTTATTACTGATTTAGGGAGACACTGCAATATATACGTATGTTGTCACAAATTTTGATGACTCTAGCCTTATAGTTTCTGAGATTCAGGTGTTCATACAGACAGACGGACAGACAGACATGTCTCAATCGACTCGGCTACTGATACTGATTCAATATATATATAGTTTATGGGGTCGGAGATGCTTCCTTCTGCCTGTTACGCACATTTCCGTTCCGAGAAACACAATAGATCATGATTTTTTTTAAAATCCATGGCCTAAAAACGAAATACGTAATTATCAGCCTGGAGAAGAAATATTCGTAAGAATAAACACTAGGTTAGGGTCCAAGCTTTCCCCAAGATATAGGAAAGAAACAGCTAAAGAAAACAAGTACACAACAATAATAACAGTATCGGGAAAAACAGTACATAAAAGCGATATCAATTTCTAAAATTTTTCAGAATATTACTATGGATTACGAACGATGTTGGTGGAATGATGAACCTTACGAACTACACGAACGCACAGATACTGACAATAACTAAAGGGATCGGTAAATTACAAACTTCAACAACCAAACTAATACACCTCATTAACCTCGACCAAATCCAAACCGCTTTGGACATTTTACATGAACATACGGAAAAAATCCTTAAACGCAGTCCATTATACGCTACCCTTCAACATGAGATAAATACAACTATTCACACTTCCCAAACAATTACAGCCTTTCCCAAAACTCGGAAAACTAGGTATGTAAATTGGTAGTCCAGATCACGATGATCTAGTTATGATAGAGCAGAACTTAGATAAACTTATTGACAACAATAACCAACAGGTCATTATTAACAAACAGTTAGAAGAAAGAATAAATAAACTCACTTCAGTATTCAACGCTCTCACAAATTCTATTCATAAAAGCAGTTCAGTTAGTATTGAGATAGCTTTTAGTTTGACAATCAGATTAGACTTCTAAAAGAAGAAATTATTAATTGAAATCGAGAACATTTTTAAAAGAAATAACATGCCACCCCTGTCAATGGAAGAATTAATAGAGTTTTCCGATGTCTCAATTTAACCACAATAAAACAACACTTTTATATTATTATTAAGATTCCAAATATTGTTAAGATTCCAAATTTAAAAACAATTCAATTATACACTTAAACTTTCAAGAAATCTTTGTCTTTAAAAATCTCACCTATGGCATTCCACAAACTTGTAAAACATTAGACATTAATATAAGTAATTCAAATTGTATTCCAAAGTTAGTTCAGGGTAAGAAAGCGCTGTGTAGTTTTAGCAATGTCGACCACGTATCTAAAATTGCAGAAGTTGACGATGAAATCATCCTAATAAGCAACTACGATGGAAACGTAACCTGGAACAACACACAGCTTCACGTAGAGGGAACTTACCTTGTTCAACTATCAAACGACTCGATGATTATCGACAACAAGCGGTTCAGCAACTTTGTTCAGGCACCAGCATGAACATGTGATAATACTGAACTAAACTGCACGGAACTGTACCGCTGTACAGTGCAAGTGCTATCAGGTATCAAGGATATGGTCCCATGCAGCGGTTCCTTATATGTGTTTACGACCGGCTACAATATTTTATGCCCTCACGTACACACATGTTTACAATAAGTAAGAAGGGATTTCAACTATCCTGTATCTGTTTTGAATAATAATTATCCCACGCTGCATCTTTCAAGTGCAGCTTATATAAATAGAGATAAGTAAAATAACCACCACCGCGGTTTCTTACAACACCGCATTAGATTCTAAGATCAGTTCAAAATAAACTAGCAAAGTGTAGAGACATACAATCTTTTACATAGGCAGTTGAGATGAACTCATAAAAGTTTTTAGAAGTGTCTTTTCTTTACATTTTTTGGTCCTTCGAGCCGGAAAGAACATTTTCATGTCCTCCGTGTTGAACCAGTCATCGATCACTATGGCCATCGACCGAACATACTTGTATTCGGAGATGAAACAAGCCAAGGAAGACGAAGAGCCGATGCCACTCGTGGACACTGGCAAAAAAGTGCTGCACGCTAAACCGGGTGCTTCTAATGGACTTCAAGCATACCCGTATCCGGATGATGACCCCATATATGATTTGTTATACACCGAAGCTGCAGATCTAAGGTGATACATAGATGCTGTGAACGCCAACCTTTAGGATACCAATTTGAAGAAATTGCGGGGCCACAGGAACACATTGAATTTCCTGTCGTCAGAATTACAAATATCGCTGAGTGTGATAGAGTCAGTTCATGGGAAATGTGCCTACAATTGGGAAATAATTGTACCCCTGGAAATTGATGTCGTGCTTCTATTGAATTTAATAGATACAATACTAAACCGGAATCAACAAAACAAAAAGGAACTGCTGAAGAACCATTGTGAAGGCAGTATCCATAAGTCGTTGGTCACTAGGTCAGCCAATACAGGCAACCAAAACCAACGAACAAAAGAGGGACTGCAGAAGAACTATTGTGAAGGCAGTATCCATAAGTCGTTGGTCACTAGGTCAGTCAATACAGGCAACCAAATGGCACGAACAGAAGAGGAACTGCTGAAGAACCAATGTGGGCAGTATCCCTAAGTTCTTGCATACTAGCTCAGCCGATACGAGCAAAATGAGCATGGAGCAAACTGAGAATCTCAACAATAAAAGCAATCGATTATCTGGACTCGAAGTGCAAAATACAAGTAGCAACCGTTTCCCGTCGGCAAGCCCCCAATTGGGAGGATCGTGTTTATATGGACCACAACGTTCTAAATTGGAGATGTGTAACCATGCTATACCGACGACTCAAGGGAGGGATGCACAACAAGGCCAGAGAGATTCAGTCTCTGCAAGATGTGCTGGGTTTTATTGAACAGCTACATATTTCAATAGACTCAATGCAGAATAATGCCCCCTATAAAGAAGCCAAAAGGACAAGCAATAAGAAATGTCGATCTACCCAAAAAGAGGGGCATGAGATAGGTAAATGCTTGAAATTTAAAGCGGAGCCTATTGGAAAGCGTAAAGAGTTTGTATACAAAAACTCGCTTTGCTACAAGTGCTTAGGAGCACACAACATAAAAGATTGTAAAAAGACTTGGACATGTGAACGGTGCCCTAAACCACATCATAACTGGCTTCACGACGATGGAGCCAAAAATCAGGTCGTAACTAGCAATTGCCTTAAACAGAATAAAGGGCAAGATACGTTACTGGCCACAGCTCTTGTTCTAGTAAAAAACAAAACTGGAAATTATGAGCAGTTGAGAGCCCTTATTGATGGAGGCTCACAAAAAACTCTAATATCAGAGGAAGCAGTACAACTTCTGAAACTTCGGCGGACGAAAAGCAATATAGAAGTCCAGGGGATTTCAGAAGGCGTGGACATAGTAAAAAGTAGTGTGCGACTAGAAATAAAACCAAGATTTGCAAGTAGTTTTGAAGCGACAACGCAAGGGTTGGTTCACTCAAAGCTACGAAGAGCTCTACCAAGTAAACAAATAAATATAAACGTTACCAAGAACTGGAAGGGCTGCGAGCTAGCCGATCCACACTTCAACGAGCCTAGCAGGATCGACCTTATAATAGAAGTTGACCTGCTGCCGTCGATCATGATTGGGAAGATTAAAAAAGTCAAACAGATCTTGGGACAGAAAACCAACCTTGGATGGATAATCTCTGGGCAATTATCCAGAGAGTGCAATAACAAGGTGATCCGCGCAGCTACAACAATACGGTTGGACGATCTCGAGCGCTTCTGGGAATTGGAAAGCGATACCAACGAACGAGAAGAAGACCTAGAGTGTGAAGAACACTTCCAGAAAACCACTACGTGGGATAATGAAGGTCAGCTTGTGGTTTCCATACCATTTCGCAAAGAGTGGAAAAGGAAAATACTACTTGCCACATCAGGCAGTCATTAGACCGAACAGTCTAACTACCAAACTTAGGGTAGTGTTTGATGCCTCTGCAAAAACCTTCAATGGATTGAGCCTCAACGATGTGATGCTCGTCGGTCCTAGAATACAAAAGGACATTTTTGATATTTTGCTAAAATGGCGACAATGGCAATACGTGATGACAGCTGACATCGAGAAAATATATCGCTAAATTAAAATAGCCAAAGAAGACCAAGAATATCAATATATTCTATGGAGAGATAATCCCAAAGCAGAAGTCAAAGAATTTAAACTGACGACAGTAACATATGGAACTTCAGCAGCACCATTTTTAGCCGTCAGATGTCTTCTAGGTGGCGACTCGACTGAGAAGATTACCATCCAGGAGGAAGAGTCAATTAAGACTCTAGGCTTGCAATGGGACCCCAAAAATGATGTCTTTTCCTTTACGATCGATTGCCCTAAACTAACACGTATTACAAAACGGTTAGTTCTTTCGCAATTGGCAAGGATATTCGACCCACTCGGATGGCTTACACCAGTGACTCTGCAAGGAAAATGTTATATTCAGGAGCTCTGGAAATTGCCGCTTGCATGGGATACTGGGTTGGACCCCAATCTTGCACGGATCTGGCAAGAATATGCCAGCGAGCTACCAAGTCTGCGAAATATAAGCATACCTCGCTGGCCTGGAAACTCAGCTGCGGACGACACAGAAATTCACGGGTTTTGCGATGCCTCGGAAAAAGCATATGCAGCAGTGGTGTATGTCAAAATTGGAGTCAAGATAACCTTGCTGGCTGCAAAAAGCAAGGTAAATCCAATAAAAATAAAAAAACTATTCCTAAATTGGAACTTTGCACCGCTCATCTCCTAAGCAAATTACTATGTAGAATACAAGACATAGTGGGAGTTCGGATCAATTCGCAAGCATTGAGTGACTCTCAGATTACTCTGGCTTGGATTCCAAATAAACGCAGCAAAGACAAATTCGTCAAAACCCGAGTTGACGATATAAATAAAAAACTGCCAAACGTTGAATGGAGCTACGTACAATCAGAGGAGAACCCAGCAGAAGTGGCTTCAAGGGGAATATCTCCAAAGCGATTAGTAGCATGTGACATCTGGTGGAAAGGACCACACTGGTTGACAAAACCACCGAGTCAATGGATTCAGCCCAAATACCGGAAATTATTGCTGTTACAACAATAACAGAAGAGGAAAACCGCTATTATGGAAGTATTCTTCGGTAGACAAGCTTAATAGAGTAATGGCGTATATATTACGCTTTATAGCTAAACTACGAAGAAAAGCACCTCAGTCAACCTACCTTTCGGTTGAAGAATTCAAGAAGGCCAAAACAGCCGTTGTGAAGATACAGCAACAGCTAGATTTTGGTCGAGAAATTCAGTTGCTTCAAAAGAAGACCTCTTGAAGCAAAAAGTAAACTGCAGGCGCTCAACCCTTTTTTGGACGGAGATGGCGTCCTAAGAGTAGGTGGTAGGCTTCAAAACTCATTGCTGCCATACGACGCAAAACATCCAGTTATTCTTGGAAAGTCACAATTGTCATGGCTTATAATAAGTAAAGCACATAAAGAAACCCTACATGGCGGACTGAAGCTAATGCGGAGCCACGTTCAAGGAGAATTCTGGATTTTCGGACTGCGGAACCAATTAAAAAAGTTTTTTCAAGAATGCGTTACTTGCATAAGATACAAAAAAGATGTGGCAAATCAACTAAGGGACAGGATAATAAAGTCCGAGTAGTCACCATGAAGACCAACAATGGCGAAGTTAAAAGGCCATTGAATAAGGTCTGTCTGTGCCATCGAATGGAGGGGAACAAAACAGCGAGAAAACGCAAGATCCTGTCCACCAGCCAACCGATGAAAAGAGGCAACGCAGGAATAAAGCGAAATTCACGCCAAAAAATGCGATCGTGAGCCTTCTGATGATTCTTCAAGTAGCGAGCACCGCTGCAACGCCTGCAACTAATGTCAGCAGGCTAAATATCCAAAATTTAGAGGAGAAATTGACAATAATAATGGATAAAATTAAGAAAATTAAAGTCGTATCGTCAAGTTGGCAGCTATTATTCTACTACGATATGCAAGCTTACTTCACTTGCCTTCAACAAGCCGATGATTTCCTGGACACAACTATCTCAATTTGTGGAAAATTGGGAGGATTCACCGATTACTGCTCATCAGTTTGCAGTACCATGAAGGCCAAAGTATACAGGACAGAAATAAGATAATAATTCAATCTTCAAAAAGGAAAACAAGGTTCATTCATCAAAAATGAGAAGCAACTGACTGAATATATGGACAGCCAGGCCTCCATTATAAATGCAACTTCCGATCTAGTGCGAATAACCACAGAGGAAGTAAACAAAAACTTCGAACGCGTTACAAGCGAAATGAACAAAATACAAAACACGCTTAAGGTTCATTTTTATGTGTACTTCGAAGCGACTAAGTTCTTCATGCTGCTAAACCAAGTGAGGAACTGAGTTGACGACGCGGAAAAACTACAATCCGCGGCTATCGCCCTTGTAACGGACGTTAACCTTGGAAAGGTAAATCCCGCCTTGATTGACCCAAAAAAGATGGTAGCCGAGCTGGATAAAATTCAAAATAAATTAAAGAGGGATCAGCTCTTACCCGGCGGAAGGTCCCCTAGCAGGTTACAGTTAGCATACAAGCTAATAAAAGCTCAGGCAATATTTAAGGACAACGTACTTCTGGTCGATGCACGGCTATCCATTTACGTCAATCAACATGCCAGTCTATTCAAGGTCGTCCCAATACCACTTCAAATCAAGGACAGGAAGTGGATTCCGAAGATAAAAACAGAATCCCTTATCTACAGCACCGAACTTAACGCATATCACCCCATGACTGAGGGACAAGTTAATCGCTGTCAACAGGAAAACGAGGATACCTGGTTATGCGAAGGAAGCTGGGCCTGGAAGGATGCAGACGATCATAGTTGTGAGATATCTCCGATCAAACCGAACAATAAATAGTCCTGCGAAATGAATGAGTTTACCGAGGACTTGTACTACAAAAGGCTTAATGGAAGAAACCGCTGGCTGATTAAAACTTTCAAGAACATATCAGCCCATATGGCATGCGGAGACAACCACGAAGTAGTCAAATTAAAATTATCTCTTCAGAGATAATCACGTCGACTGACACTCTAACCTTCTCACCCCATATTCTAAAGGTCCTAGATGATGGCGAAACTTGGGTATCAACACCCATTCACCACGTCGTGGTTAATAATTCAATTGAATTGTATCACGTATGAAAAAGCCTGAAAGAGCTGGAAGGCAAGACGGTACGCATCGAGGATCTGGTTTTCCATACCGTGAACGGACACATATCACTTGGCCTGGTGACTATCGTGATAGCTGGAATATTTGTATATTACAAGAAAAAAAGGAACCAAAGGCGTGAATGGCTGTCGTGTTTCCTGGCCCCCCGCAAAATGTTCAGGCACCAGCATGAACATATGATAATACTGCACTAAACTGCACGGAACTGTACCGCTGTACAGTGCAATTGCTATCAGGTATCAAGGATATGGTCCCATGCAGCGATTCCTTATATGTGTTTACGACCGGCTACAATATTTTATGCCCTCACGTACACACATGTTTACAATAAGTAAGAAGGGATTTCAACTATCCTGTATCTGTTTTGAATAATAATTATCCCACGCTGCATCTTTCAAGTGCAGCGTATATAAATAGAGATAAGTAAAATAACCACCACCGCGGTTTCTTACAACACCGCATTAGATTCTAAGATCAGTTCTAAATAAACTAGCAAAGTATAGAGACATACAATCTTCTACATAGGCAGTTGAAATCAACTCATAAAAGTGTTTAGAAGTGTCTTTTCTTTACAAACTTCGAACCTACACTTGAAGCACTGGAAGCATTGCACATACATAAATAACACTGGACAGCTGATGCGCATAAAAACCCATTCAACGGTCAACAGCATAACTCTGCTGACACTTTTTGGCATTGTTCTGAGTCTCATCCTGGGCTTACACACCTATAGTCAAAGACAAAAGAGCATAACATTGCAATTAGGACCCACGCCTCGATTGGACACAAAAGCTCCAACCAATGCTTGTGATTCCAAGAACAAGACATCAGCCGATATCGTTTCCTATTGGAAGCAACGAAGCCGACGTCGCTCCGCTCCCACCAAGGGCAGCGCAGCTCACAGCTTGTTAGGGACAGCTTAGGGTGATCAGTTGTAAATTGGATTTAAACAAATAAAATCAACTTTAAAATCCTTTTATTTTTTACTTTGCAACTTGCAAGTATATCAGCTAAATCTCAAATATTTATATTCATACATATGTCCACATTTCACACAATCCCTCGAATTAATTTAGTCTAAACAGTAAACTCCTATCTCCAAAAACAAATCAATTGTTTCGAGGAAATATATGTACATAGTTGTAATAGATTTGAATAAAAATTTCCACAAACTGCATAGACAAGAGTTGAGCCCGGGACTACTTTTCTAGAAGTGCGCAATGCTAACAACTCAGCCAATTCAGTATTTTTATATTTTTATATTGTATATTTCAACTCGCTCAAAAAAGGGCTTAAATTCTAGAAAAAGCAAAGTATGTTAAAACGATCACCCTGCGTGCTGGAATAAGCCATTTTGCATGATCATGTCTTTGGATTTTTTATTATAATTTTTAACTGAATTTTGTATGTAACTTCTCATTCATTTAATTACACACTGTGCATTTCTTTAATAAGTAAGCAAAGTAGCAGTTGCAGAGAAGTACACAATATCCGTTCTTTATATGTATACATATATAATTGACAACTTTCTCGATATGTATGTAGCTTTAATGAAGACAGACAGCATTATGAATTAGCTAAAGATCTGTCAAAGACTCAAATAAAATATTGTTCGAATGTACAATACAATTTAAATGTAACATAAACATATGTTATAGGACAAAATGATTCACGAATGCCTCGCAATTTATTCGCAATATGATAGTTAATGGACTACATACAGTATAGTATAGTACATACATACATACATAAATATGCATACCATAAATATATGTACATATAACAAGATTAGTATTAGGTACTGTTCGTATTGAAGTGATAACCAATGGGTTAATCTAAAGCTCATGCTTCGAATACAAGCTTCCCGTTTAAGCGAAGCTTTCACTCAATGCAAGCTTTCCCCTCTGCCACTGTTCCTAGTTAAGCATAGTTAAGGTCTCTCCCTATTGTCCTCGTTAGTATTAAGCAAGCAATGAATGTAAGCACACGCTGTGTAGAAATAAACATAATATAAGGAAAAGTGAAACACTAGTGTTTTTTACCTAAAACCTAGTAAAACGACTACATCCAGAAGACCAAGGCTTCAACAACTACAACCAGAAGAACAACTATAACAACTACAACAGCTATTACCACAGCACATCTGGATCTGTCCTCCTACGTTCAATCAAGAACAGGTACTATAAATTCCAACACTATAAGTGTTTTAATAAGTGTACATATGCACGTACATCTTTACATACTTACTATTTTGCTGATCAAGATATTTCGTAAATCTTACCAGCGATGTGGTTACGGTTGTATAACTGCTGCATCAGTGGTTGCCGGTTGCCAGTTGAATTCTTCTTGACCACCTCAACAATCTCGTCGTCTTTAACAGATATCATATCAATATCGCCGGTGCGAGCAGAAAGAAACAAAAACTGAAGCAATGATGCAAGCCTTACAACAGAGCATGATGGAGTTTATGACATTTATGAGAACCACCATTCAAGACATGATGCGTAATCAAAACCTTTTGATACAATTGCTTGTAGCCCAACAATCAAAATAAATAATGACTACCTTACGCATAGCTGCGTGGAACGCCAATGGCGTTTCATAGCTGTAAGGATGCTTTCTCAGGCTGGGGTACATATCTCAGTCTCGCCAGGGTCTTTACAGAAAATTTATATAAAACTAGGACTAGTATGACCTCAACAAGAGAAAAAGCTACTAGCAGGTCATACCCTACTGGGGTATTACAGGGTATAAGAGACACACGTGGTCCACGTCACGCACATGTACTCGCTGGCCGCGTGGATTTCCACATGGGTTCTACTACCACGTGGTCCGTTTGAGACTCACGTGCACGTGTCACGCGTACCTGGCTGGCTGACTATCGTGAGGAACGCACGTGACCGCGGGTGCTTTCGCTTGCACTCCCCGTCGCTTGTTGGTGTATTCCACCATTCGCAACTAGGTAAAAATGCACGCTCACGCACCTCGCTTGCCACCTATCGCCCACTCACGACACCTCTCACGGTCGGTCGTGGGTCGTGCAGCACGCCCGTGACCGCAGGTGTTCTGGCATGTACTCCCACGAGCCGCTCAGTGATGTATTCCACCACTACGCAAACTCGTTAGAGTCCCGCTCACACACCCACTTGCCAACTGGCGCCTCACTCACGACTCACGATCAGCCGCCGGTCGTGCAGAAATGTCCGTGGCCGCAGGAACTTTCGCCTGTACTTCCAGAAGTCGCTCTGCGGTGTATTCTACCACGCCGCAACTTGTTAAAGTACACGCTCGTGCACCCGCTTGCCAACTGACGTTTCACTCAACGACACAAATCACGAGTGGCCGTTGGCCATGCGGAACGCCCGTGACCGCAGGTGTCTTCGCCCGTACTCCCACAAGTCGCTCGATGGTGTATTGCACCACGCCGCAACTCGTTAGAGCACACGCTCACGCACCCACTCGTCACTAACGTTCACTCACGACACGGACGGTGCGTGTGTACGCTCAGAGTCGCCTATTGGTCAGCGGAGCCCCGGCATACCAAACAGCACTACTCTGCGAATACACACTCACACCGGCACACACGTACACGACACTTTTCACTGCACTAGAGGGGAAGAATGTTTCACAGGGTATATTTTGAATAATCACTGCGGGTGGGTTTCATTTAAATATTCAACAATATGCTTTATTCATTTCATCTATGTTTTCCTAGCGCTGGTTTTCTTATATTTAGTTAGGCCCTGCCTTCCTGCCTACTTCGCACCATCTACGTTAGCTTTGTTATCTTTGCACTCGATATTTTAGTATGTTTTCTTCAGGCTCACCTTTCTCCTCCTGCGACAGGATTCATCTTGGTGAGGTCCTTGGTCCTTGTTTCACGCTTCGTTGCACTTGACTGGCACTGTACTTTTTATCCCACGTGGGAGAGCTTTTGCTTCTTTTCTCGCTGACTGTACTCGATCGACTGCCCTTGGCCTAATTTCGGCAGCTTGCATTTCGCTGCTACGCACATGTCGCCGCTGCTGCGTACATGTCGTCGCTGCTTGCCCGGCGTCGCTGCTTGCATGTCGCCGCTGCCTTCGGCCGATCGTGCCTGGCTGCTGCGACTCTGCTCGCACTTCGTCGCATGTCCGACGTCGCCGCTGACTTAGCGTCGCGGCCGGCTGGGCGTCGCTGCGGGCTTAGCGTCGCTGCTGACTTAGCGTCGCCGTTTGTCTGGCGCCGCTGCCCAAAATTTGGTCGCGATGCCGTTGCTGGTGCCGTTGTCTATGCACAAATTCTGGCTGCCCAAGCACCGTTGTTTGTGCAAAAATGTGCAGCTGCCTGACTAAAGGCGCGAGCTCTGGGTACCGAGGTACCGTAACTTGTAAGTTGTGCGCTGGGCATGGGCGTCGAATGTCTGGTGTTTTGCTCTTTTGCGTACCCTGATTTCTTGTGCCTGCCTATGCCCCTGACCTTGCCTATGCTTTTCAAGAAACTGCTACCGGGTATATTGGGCTTAAAGATAACTTAAGTTTATTTAAATAATAATAATAATATAAATTCATATATGAGGCGTCGCTTCAATGCGGGGCCCCCCAAACAAACATTAGAGGGAACTTAACTCCTACATGAGAAGCATATCGACGTAATGCTTCTTTCGGAAACTCATCTCACATGCAAATACAATTTTCAAATGAGAGACTACCACTTCTATGGCACAAATCATCCCGACGGTAAAGCACACGGTGGGACCGCCATACTCATATTAACCGTATGAAGCACCACTTCTACAAAGACTGCTGAAAATCATCTTCAGGCCACATCTATCAACATACAGCTGGAGGACAACACTCACCTCACACTAGCGGCCGTATACTGCCCCCCACCCCCGTTTTACAGTATTGGAAGATCCTGGATTTTTTCCAAGCACTAGGGACACACTTCATTGCAACAGGCGACTACAACGATAAACATACTCACTGGGGATCGCGACTTGTGAATCCAAAAGGAACACAGCTTTATAAGACTATAATAAAAGCAACTAATAAACTTGACCATGTTTCTCCTGGGAGTCCTACATACTGGCCTTCAGACCTCAATAAGCTACCTGACTTAATCGACTTCGCAGTTACGAGAAATATTCCCCGCAGTTTGGTTAAAGCTGAATGTCTGCCATATCTGTCATTTGATCACTCGCCTGTACCAATTCACCTCCTTCGGTACGCAGCAAACGTGAAACCACTATACAGATTGACTTCACACAAAACAAACTGGCTCAAGTATAAACGAGAGCAACAGTCGCGCAAAACGCGACAGTGGGATACCCTTCGACCTATGTTCGCGTGTAGTTTCATTTGTTAAATTCATTCACATATGCATATGCACATGCTTTGAAAGTAATCCCGACAGATGGCGCTCGCGCTCGCCCTCCTCCCTTGTTAGCTGACAGAAGCACTTGGTTTTATGCTCATACTTTCTTATCTAACTTTTGTGTTTATTGTTCGATTGGATTGTGATTTGGACACTACGTAGATATTTCATTCAGCTTAGTATATGTTATAGTCAGAACGTTGTATCTTTCATACAGCGCTTACAAATTAAGTTCAAAAATTAAATTATTGATTTGGGGGGCGGTGGGTATGGCACCTAACATTTGAAATAAACTTGATCTGCTTATAGTACACAGGAGTCTTCCTGCCAAATTTGGTAACTCTAGCTTTTATAATAGCTGAGATCTGTGCGTTCAAACAGACAGACGGACAAACAGACAGACATAGCTCAATCGACTCGGCTTGTGATCCTGAGCCAGAATATATATACTTTATGGGGTCTCCCACGCCTCCTTATCCCTGTTACATACATTTGCACAAAGTTAGTATACCCTTTTTTGACCATTTTCAATGGTCGAAGGGTATAAAAATATATAAGTTCACAAATTGACCTAAACCCAAAACTAAACACTGAATTTGATATAGAGAGCTGCACGTGTACATTGCAATCCATCCTTACTACAGCAGCTCTTGCTGCAACACCCAAAAACACAAACATTATAATTAATCCGAAAAAGACCAACGTACAAATCGTGCAACTCGTCCAGGCAAAACGACGCTTACGCAGAGAATAGCAATCTTCCAGATCCCCAACTACAAAACAAAAGCTAAAAGTAGCCACACGGAAACTGGCCAATGCTCTGAAACAAGAGGAGGAAGACGATCAGCGCCGATATATATAGTAGAGCAACTCACACCAACAGGCACAAAACATAAGTCACTGTGGAAAGCCCACTCAACTCTTCGCCCACCGACTGAAACCGTTTTGCGGATAAGGAATTCCTCACACGGCTGGGCCCGTAGTGATGTAGACAGAGCCACCACATTTGCCGCTCATAAAATGTATTCATGCCAAACCAGGCTACTAGCACATTTGCGCTACCATCCTCACCCGTAAACTGCCGCCAGTAGCAACACACCCCAATTGTGTTTCGTCCAAAAGAAGTAATTAAAATAATCAAAGACAATCTCAGCCCGAAAATATCCCCCGGCTGCGACCTTATAACACCGGAAATGATCATCGAACTGCCACATTCTGTAGTTCGATACATAACCCAGCTTTTTAATGCCATTTGTTACTTTCCACAACGATGGAAGAGATCAATTACCATAATGCAAAGCCTGGTAAGGACCACACAGTCCCTTCATCTTACAGACCAATAAGTCTACTCCCATGTATTTCAAAACTATTCGAAAAATGCCTGATGATCCGACTAAATCTACATTTGAGCCCACAACATAATCCCAGCCGATCAATTTGGATTTCGCGAAAGCCACGGAACCATTGAACAGGTAAATCGTATAACAACGGAAATAAGAACTGCATTTGAAAATCGAGAATAGTGCACAGCAGTATTTTTAGACGTATCCCAAGCATTCGACAGAGTCTGTCTTGACGGCCTAATGTTAAAAGTTAAAACAGCTCTACCCGAAAGCACACAAACTTCTAAAGTTACCTCTATGACAGAAAGTTTGCAGTGCTGCGCAACACTGCCAAGGCAGCGTTCTTGGGCCTACCCTATACCTTATCTATACAGCCGACATCCCTACCAATAGTCGCTTAACAGTATCCATATTTGCCGACGATGCAGCTATCCTTAGCCGTTCAAGGTCCCCAATCCAAGCTACCGCACTGCTGGCATTGCACCTCATAGACATTGAGAAGTGGCTCTCTGATTAGCGAATAAAAGTAAACGAGCAAAAATGCAAGCACGTGACGTTTACGCTAAACAGACAAGATTGCCCACCACTCTTGTTGAACAACATACCACTCCCGAAAGCAGATGAGGTAGCGTAGGAGTACACCTTGACAGAAGACTCACATGGCGTAGGCACATTGAAGCCAAAAAAACTCAACTTAAACTCAAAGCCAACAACTTACACTGGCTCATCAACTCTGCTTCTCCGCTCAGCCTAGATCACAAGGTCTTACTTTACAATTCTGTATTGAAACCTATCTGGACCTATGGCTCACAGTTATGACGCAATGCCAGGAGCAGTAATATAAACATCATACAGCGAGCACAATCAACGATTCTGAGAACCATCACTGGAGCACCGTGGTACGTTCGGAATGAAAATATCCAACGTGATTTAAATATCCCACCAGTTATCACTGCAATTACGGAACTTAAGGAAAAATACCATAGCAAGCTTTACTCGCACCCCAACCACCTAGCGTGACGTCTAACCCAGCTCAGCAGTCGTTCCCGTCTCCGGTGAAAGGACCTACCAACCCAGCGAAGAAATTTTTAGGGCCGTCTAATCATAGAACAGTTGGAAAAATAATACAACTGTTCAAAATAAAACATGTTATAGTTAAGAATTTTAAACTTATTGTCAGTTCTGTTATGTCCACCCTCGGAATGGAATTTATATTTCCTAGCTGTTTTACATTTGGATAATGTTCCTATCCTTGGCTAGGCCACCCTCCCCTTTGATTCTTTTGCGGCTAACAAAAAACAACCTGTGGGGGGGTTCTTTTGGAGAACTTCCTAGCCCTGTTATGAGGGAAGACACACAAAATAGAAATAACAAGAATCTTTGCCACTATGTCTCGTGTCAGAAAATAGATATGAGAAAAGAAACGTAAAAGAATAAAAGAAAGGAAAAAAAAGAAGTGATAGAAGTTATGAGAGGAGAAAGTAAGAAAAAAAACACTACCCTTCTACGGGGCGCACTTCGGGGACACTACTGGTGTTGGTGTAGGTCCCGCGTCTTTATCCCTACCTATGAGTCCTTTTTCGCATTAATTTGAAGAACTCCCTGACCTAACATTACCCTTTCATCAACCTTCAGAAATCATTATAAAATTAGTTTAGTTTTCCAGCGTTCGTAAACTATGCCCCGATGTGGAACTCCGCGCCCGACTAGCACTAGGCTGCTAGCGCGCCAACTCTGCTTTGCCCTAGATGCTGTTGCAGGTAAGAGAACACTGCGCCTCAGGCTGTATAAGAATCCTGACCAAACAGGTAATTAATATCCAGAAGTGAATAAATGTTTTTTTTTTCAACTTACTTCAAGATTTTTTCTTGGTCACTAACACTTTTCCTTTTTTTTTTCTCTTTTTTCGTTTTTCCGACACAACATCCTCGTAAGTATGCAAAGTTGCACAAATTATATTACTAATTACTTTAATTTTTCCTTACAGATTCCTGATTTACCTAGATTTACTTAGATTAATATAATTTTAAGAAACTTTAGTTTTAATATTTATTTATAAGTTTAATGTATTAGTTATAAGACTCTGTCCGTTCATCACAACCACTGTTTAGTTCGTAGGCGTCCGTAGGGAACTAAACAGAAGTGTGTAGGTTCTCATTTTATTATGGCCGTATGTCCTTCGCGTGATTTGTTCCCACTAATTTTCCCTGTAGGTCCTCTAGAATGTATGTAGGAATTTCCTTGCTTTTCTCGAACTCTGGATTTTATGAACAAAGGAGCTTTGTAGGAAATTTCTCCTAAACACTTCCTGTCCCACTTTAAAATTGAACTCTTTTGTTCGAAAATGGTATTTCTCTGCTTGCTGCTCATAAGCAATTTTCATGTTTGCTTTTAGCTGCTTTCGCAGCAGCTGCAGTTGATCCTCCTTACGGAAGCCTCCTATGGGCGATGAATTTACAGGGGCATACATTTAACATTAGCCACCGAAAAGGCAAGGAACATGTTGTGCCAGATGCGCTGTCACGTATGTTTAATGATGAATTGACAGCCATCGAAAACTATGGGCCAGAAGTTGACCTGGAATCCCCAAGCTTTGATGAAGAAGCATATAGGGTTGTAAAGGAGAAAATAAGAGAGGATCCCGAAGAATACCCAGATCTCAATATTATAGGCAATCACCTATAGATTAGAACGGAACATAACAATGGATACTCGGAAGGCAGCAGAAATGGTTGGAAACTCTGGATTCCCCTGAGTTTGACCAACTCTGTAATAAAGCGAGCTCATGACACTGTAATATGCGCCCATGGCGGCATAGGTAAAGCGTTAGAACAAATTCGGCGAAGCTATTATTGGCCAGGGATGGTGACACAAGTAATGGAGTATGTTCGGCTATGCGAAGTATGCAAAAGCACAAAAGCTCCAAATACTACTTTAAAACCTCCAATGGGTCAACAAGCCGAATCTTCTAGACCTTTTCAGAGGCTCTATATTGACCTATTAGGACCCTATCCGAATAGTAAACAGGGACATATTGGCCTGCTGATAGTTCTCGAACACTTTTCTAGTTTATTTTTTTCTGCCGTTTTTTCCCAATCGTTTTGCGCCAAAGTCTACCCCACGCAACTAATATTTGCCCCTGTGTCCAATAACCCTTCTTCTTCTTACTCCTAAAAAGGAAACCTTAGCGTAAAAATGCCCATCGCTTTCTTTATTTATTATTGAGGACACCAGTAATCGTTTAGTTAACCTGACGGCTTTCCAAAATTTTCGCAAGCGCTGCATAGATCGTTTTGGCTTATTACCCGCATGATTTCCAAATATTCTTTCCCTAACTTTTTTATAATTTGCGAGCCTTGCTTCATAAGGTTGTGTATGAAGGCTTTTTGTATTTTTATTTTGGGTACATTTTCCTATTGACATGTCCGGTAAAAGCATAGGTCTGGTCAGATTTTCTGAGCTAGCCAGTAAATCAGGTAAATTTGTGATTAGTGTTGCTTCGGGGCCGTTCGTGTCTGACTCACGAATGGTTCCTTGGCTTTTTCCGCTCTCTTTGCCATACAGTTGGGGCATTGCGGGTTGTAAGTGTTCTTTGCCCCGCAACCATACCAGAAAATTTTGCGATTTTCCAAACACATATCCCAACCATGACCCTCTCCGTCACAATTCCAACATCGATAAATTTTTATCGGTGCTTGGATTGCGTCGACATCGCCCAAATTAGGATCTGTGTCTTGCATACCATTTTCATCTTCCAAAGCTGCCACGTTTCTTCGGCTGAACACCGGGTTAGGTGCTGGCTTTGGGAACCGCCGAGTCGCGACTTCACCCAGCAAATTTTCGCCCATTTGCACCAGCTTTCGCAATTCGTGTCGTATCTCGGGCAGTAAATTCCTTGTCAACATCTCAATGAGCTGCTGCTCTGGAATACGAGCCCTGACCACTATTAATTCGCACGGCTGGTGTGTTTTTACGCATATGCAATGTTTAGCACACAATATATGTGAAGATAATGCAGATAACACATACAAACATATATTTTTCTGAAAGATAATTTTATTCTCTATATGATAGAAAAAAAATTTTTGCTGTTGTTTAGCGTACAACAACAACAGCATTTATTTACATACCATACACTATTCTTATTATTGTTTCCAAACTGTTTTACCATCTGTTTTGTTTTATTGTGCACATATGATGATTAGCTAGTGATAATTTTACACCATTTGTTTTTATTTTGATCTTCTCGCAGGTTTGAGCGAAGCTAGTGCAGCGTACGAAATAATAGTGGTCAAGTGTTTGGAAACAATAATAAGAATAGTGTATGTAAATAAATGCTGTTGTTGTTGTACGCTAAACAACAACAAAAATAGAGAATAAAATTATCTTTCAGAAAAATATATGTTTGTATGTGTTATGTGCATTATCTTCAAATATATTGTGTGCTAAACATTGCATATGCGTAAAAAACCAGCCGTGCGAATTAATAGCGGTCAGGGCTCGTAGATGTTGACATTCGAGAAACTAAAAGCATGACATCGTCATAAAATACCTCAAATGTCTCCCCCTGTTTTTGTTTGCGTGCTCTAATGTCTTCTAATATGTCGGTGTCGTTCCGGTAATCTGTATATTGTTCTTTTAAACCCGCTCCAAACTCCCTCCAATTTATTTGAGGATTTTTTTTCCGATACCTCCAATACCACTCTCTAGCTTTCCCTACTAGTAGAATATGAAAATTTTTGCAGACTGAATCTATATCATTGTTCAGACAGTCTTTGGTTAACGTGGCTACTCGATATAGGAATTCTTCTACGGTGACTTTTTTTGCCGACCCATCAAACTTGAGATTCCAGCTATGGATGAGCTGAGTAATCTTTTCCGGGTTTATTGCCGTGCTGTACCGAGAGCTACTTGACTGATGACTCAACTCATTCAGAATCAGATTTTGTCGGCTCACTTCGGGCGAAACTTGCCTGAGACTGAGGTTGGCTAATTGTCTGGCCACAATACTTTCCAGTTGCGCCCCTAAACGCTCATAATCGATGTTTGGAGAAGATGTTCGATTTGCTCTAGTATTTGACCTTCCCCCCCGCCGTGTTCTCCGGGTCTTCCGGGGCCTTTAACATTTCTGGCTTGTTGGTTACCCTCTACCGATTCTCCCACTTGAAGGATTTTTTTATACCTCGTGTTGTGAGGATGCGTTTTGGGCACCGCTCCTACGTTTTGAGCCTCTAGTCGATGGTTCTAACCCCAAATTACTATCTATCGTTTGTGATAAATCTGACCTAGGTAGCTCTTTTAAATCTGTTAATTGCAGCGTCTTCTGGCACGTTTGACAGACTTTAAACTGTCTTACCCAGTCAGAAATGCAAGCTTCATGGAAGCTGTGCTGACATGGTGTAATTAACACTCGTTCTGATGAGCCGGATTCCCATAATGGCTCTACACAAATTTCGCATTTTATTACTTGCCGGTTTGCATTTTCTGCGGCCAAGTTTTCTGTGCTACGTATGGTTGTCATTTTTAGTCTTTTTGTTGATTCGTTTTTTTTTCAAATTTATTTATTTTTTTAATTGTTTAAGTAATAATTTATTTTTTTCATTAAATTGATTTCTTTCAGTTGACTCTAGGGTAACGAAGGTTGTGCGCTTTACCCCGCAGTTGTGATAGTGTTGAAGAAGTTAAGAAAGAGAAAGAAATATAGTGAAAAGAAAAACAGGCAAGCCTCAAGAGTCGCTCATATACTCGAGGATAACATTTTGCTATGCCAAATATTATATTTCCAAGAGTACATTTTTCTTCAACGCTTTTTGCCTTGCCTTGCTGTATTTATTTGCTGTTACTATCATTATTTTATGCAGAGTCTTAGATTCAGTGGTCGATATTTAGGAATTGCCTAAATTCGATTTCCAGCTGCTATTACTCGCAATATTATTTTCTATGTAGAGGCTTTCAGTAGCTTCTTCGCATCATGCGTTTTTAAGCTGCCTTCGCCCCACGTTGGGCGCCAATTTATTATGTCCACCCTCGGAATGGAATTTATATTTCCTAGCTGTTTTACATTTGGATAATGTTCCTATCCTTGGCTAGGCCGCCCTCCCCTTTGATTCTTTTGCGGCCAGCAAAAAACAGCCTGTGGTGGGTTCTTTTGGAGAACTTCCTAGCCCTGTTATGAGGGAAGACACACAAAATAGAAATAACAAGAATCTTTGCCACTATGTCTCGTGTCAGAAAATAGAGATGAGAAAAGAAACGTAAAAGAACAAAAGAAAGGAAAAAAAAAGAAGTGATAGAAGTTATGAGAGGAGAAAGTAAGAAAAAAAAACACTACCCTTCTACGGGGTGTGGTGTAGGTCCCGCGTCTTTACCCACCCTACCTATGAGTCCTTTTTCGCATTAATTTGAAGAACTCCCTGGCCTAACATTACCCTTTCATCAACCTTCAGAAATCATTATAAAATTAGTTTAGTTTTCCAGCGTTCGTAAACTATGCCCCGATGTGGAACTCCGCGCCCGACTAGCACTAGGCTGCTAGCGCGCCAACTCTGCTTTGCCCTAGATGCTGTTGCAGGTAAGAGAACACTGCGCCTCAGGCTGTATAAGAATCCTGACCAAACAGGTAATTAATATCCAGAAGTGAATAAATGTTTTTTTTTTTAACTTACTTCAAGATTTTTTCTTGGTCACTAACACTTTTCCTTTTTTTCTCTTTTTCTCGTTTTTCCGACACAGGCACCCAGTCGTCGCGGAGGAGAATGTATGACTGCGATGATCTAGCAAAATCTAGTAAATCGCTATACTTCGGACAAGTTCCAACACTGAGTAGTCGAATTTAAGGATACCATCTCCTGCATTTTATTCACTTATACCAACATCCCCGTAAGTATGCAAAGTTGCACAAATTATATTACTAATTACTTTAATTTTTCCTTACAGATTCCTGCTACCTAGATTTACTTAGATTAATATATTTTTAAGAAACTTTAGTTTTAATATTTATTTATAAGTTTAATGTATTAGTTATAAGACTCTGTCCCCCCTTCCTTTTCTCTTTCGGACAAGTTCGAACACTGAGTAGACGATTTTAAGGATACCATCTCCAGCATTTTATTCACTTATACCAACATCCCCGTAAGTATGCAAAGTTGCACAAATTATATTACTAATTACTTTAATTTTTCCTTACAAATTCCTGCTACCTAGATTTACTTAGATTAATATATTTTTAAGAAACTTTAGTTTTAATATTTATTTATAAGTTTAATGTATTAGTTATAAGACTCTGTCCTTTCATCACAGTTCTTATACAAGAAGATTCAATAAATAAATGCAAAGTAATAAAAAAAAATATCGCCGGTTGCCAACTGGCTATGATGTATAGCTCCGCCCACTGCCAAACCGCCAATAACATTGACCAATCCGGTGTCCAGTAGTTGCCTGCCTAGTAGTGTCGCTATTGATCGGACTCATAACTCGCTTGGGAACCATAATACTGCTTGCAACATTCGAAGCAACTTGATGTAATAGAAAGGCCTTGCAAAGACTGTAGAATCGACTCTCTCGAACGGAATCATTGTCATTATCGCTACCGCTGGCATTGCTATTGGTGTAAAGCTGCTCGCTGGTCTGCTCCGATATGTGTGCGTACTGCCGTTGATTGCGTGATTTCTTATCTTTGGCGCGTGAGTTCTGAAACCAAACCTGAAAAACACCAAATATATATAGTACTCTATCACTCTCTATCTACAATATAAAGAATTGTCTAATTTATTATTGCATTTCCTTAAAACATGTAATAAATTCGAAATTACCTGTATTTAATTAACTCTTAGCTGTTGCCTAGTGCTACTCCCGATAATTCCCTTTAGCTTTTTATATAATCAATTCGTCATAGACAACAACGAACCGTCTTTCACTATCAGAAAATTGAAAAGAAAATTGGGGAAAAATATAACAAATGCATACAAGAAATTAATAATTGAACATATAATATAATATATAATTTACATCAAATTTAAAATATATTTTTTTAAAAAACCAATAATGTTCTAAACTGCTCAAATAACTTAAGTTATACCATATCCACAATTTAATTGAATATATTTAGAATCCGTTTTTTCTATATTTCCAGAAGCTGCTAGTCTTTGATACCCTTCGACCAATGTAAATTGTCAAAGGGTAACCTAGTGTATATAAGGAGACGTGGCAGACCCCACATAATATACATTCTTGCTTAGGATCAATAGTCAATTGAGCCATTAAACCGGCAAATTGGTGGTAAATTGTCACCGATAGAGGGCACGTCACTTAGATTTAGTATTTTATTGTATGAATTTTTATCGTTTTTGCAATTTGTCACACCGATTCAACTAAGAATTAAGATATCCCAATCGTTCTAGGGGTGTCGATAGGCAATACTTAAACTACTTATTCGGCTACTCCCTACATGGGTAGTTACCCTATTTACACTTTAGTAAGCGAACACCGAACCACTAAGTGTCAATCGAATTTGAACGCCTACTTTTCGTCGCTTTCCCGTATAAGCTTAGCAATATTTAAACAACCTACCTAACTACTCCCTACATGGGTAGTTACTCTAGTCCCCCTAGGGTAAGTAAGATGGCGCTCGCGCCTCTCGCTCTCCCGCCTCCCTTGTTAGATGACTGAAGCACTTGGTTTTATGTTCATACTTTCTTAAACAAGAGTAACAGTCGCGCAAAACGCGACAGTGGGATACCCTTCGACCTATGTTTCCGTGTAGTTTAATTTGTTAAATTCATACACATATGTATGCATATGCACATGCTTTGAAATTAATCCCGACATATGGCGCTCGCGCTTACCCGCCTCCCTTGTTAGCTGACAGAAGCACTAGGTTTTATGCTCCTACTTTCTTAAATAACTTCTGAATTTATTGTTCTATCAGATTGTGATTTGGACACTACGTAGATATTTCATTCAGCTTAGTATATGTTAAAGTCAAAAAGTTGTATCTTTTAGACAGCGGTTACAAATTAAGTTAAAAAATTTAATTATAGACTTATGGGGGCGGTGGGCGTGGCACCTAACATTTGAAATAAACTTGATCTGCTTATAGTACACAGGAGTCTTCCTGCCAAATTTGGTAACTCTAGCTTTTATAATAGCTGACATCTGTACGTTCACACAGACAGACGGACAGACAGACAGACATGGCTTAATCGACTCGGCTTGTGATCCTGAGCCAGAATATATATACTTTATGGGGTCTCCCACGCCTCCTTCTGCCTGTTACATACATTTGCACAAAGTTAGTATACCCTTTTTTGACCATTTTCAATGGTCGAAGGGTATAATAACTTTTGTGTTTATTGTCCGATCGGATTGTAATGTTAAAGTCGGAAAGTTCTATCTTTTATACAGTGCTTACAAATTGATGTCAAAAATTAAATTTTTCATTTGCGGAGGCGGTGGGCGTGGCACCTAATATTTGAAATAAACTTGATCAGCTTATACTACATAAGGTACACAGGTAGGGTAAGTGATAGAAAAGTGGACGTGGGTACATTACACTTTATATTTTAGAGTGCGTCCCTGGTCAGCATGTAGACTGTTGAAAATAAATGAAATGAATGTTCTACATGTGAGTATTTTGAATGACTTTATTTATAATTTTGTAATATTTGCACATCTTTTGCCATTCATTACAATATAGGAACTTTATTCATATAAATTTTGTTCTGTAAATTCAAAGTCATTCTCGCAGCAACTCCGATTAATACTATAAATTGAATGTACTTATATATTGAACATACATACAAACATGTACGTATGTATGCCGATCTTTGCGATAGTTAGGAATGCAAATCTAAATAGATACATAAGTTTGTATTGTAGATAAATCGATTCAGTTATAAATACGTGAGAGTGTGCTGTAAGTTTATTGAATGTATACATGAGTATTGCAGTTACAGGTAACTCCAGGCTAATTACAAATTATTACATCGTTTTATTACAGATCTCGCCTAGTCAAAATCCTTTATATATCGGTATACCTGTAACAGCTGCACTAATGTAACTATAATGTATACATAATTGCAAGATGATATGTCATATGCCTACCGACTTATCTGAAAATCTTTAGGTTGGACTTTGTCAGGATTACAGTTATTTAATGAAGCTGGCACATATGTATCTGTATGTACAAATAGAGGAAAATGTATGTATGTATGTTTGCATTTATTGGGTGATGTGTGGATTTGTGTGGTTATCCAGTTTAAGATCCTCTCCACATCTCCTATATATCCATTACGTGGTAAACATACTCTTTGCTGCATGGTTTCAATTATTGATCATCTATCATTGAGTTAAAATTAATCTTGCGCGATACCTACATATGTATGTTAATAGTATGCTGGCTTAATAATGTACTTCATGTGTATTATATATTAAATACGTATGTATGTTTATATTTAAACCTATAGGAACTTTTGAGTAAATCTTTCTTATATATTAATTGCGAATGCTAGGGTATTTTCCACGTCTATGCCTCTGTTTGTTTTAAGAAGTGCAAGAAAGAATTCATTCGTCGTTTTTTATATTCAGCTATATACCGTTAGTCAAGAAACACTTTACAGATATATACATTATATTAACATGTCCATTTGAGTAAAGAGCTTCGATCATAATAATAGCATCGCTAGGAGACTATACAGATCTTCAAAATATAGATAATATAACAGAGTATTTTCCAAAGCGTCGTAATTGAATTTTCGATTTCAACAGTATATTAAGGACGCTCTCTCTTTCATTAGTGAATTTCAGTCATGCGAAGACTTACATATACATACATGTTACTAAGAAGCAGATGCATGTACATATATTTAACACAACAGTATGATACTTATTAATGTGAGCTATTACATTAGATGCTCGACACTGAAATGGAAGCCTCTTTTAACTCATGCATTAAATATATAATTGTGAAATATTTGTTCTTTCTTTATTTTTGCTATGTGAACAGTCAAATAATTGTTAAAAAAAACGAATCAAAGCAAAGGTAATAAAGTTTTTATGGGTTAATATATATATTGTATATTGCCTCTGTTAATGTATTGAAAGCGTACATTTTGTAAGCGAAACAATAAACTAAAAATAAATTGTATGTAGAAAATTCACACAAAATCAAAGTTTGGGCTAACTAAATATTAGCTGGCGTAATATTTTTTTTAATCTCTAGCACGTAATAAATATCGTAATATAAATATCGATAGTTTTTAGTGATGGAAACTCAAAAAGGTTATAAAGGCAAGCGAAATAAAATCAATTGTTTTGCTTACGAAATGTACGGATTCAATACAACATCAGAGGCAATATACAATACATATATATTATATATGCATAGACGGGAATTGAGCCCGTGCCTACTCTTCTAGAAGTGCGCAACACTAACAACTCAGCAAATACAGTATTTTTTATAGTATTTTATACTTCCGCCTGCCCAAAAACAAGGGTTTAAGTTCTGGCAAAGCAAAGTATGTTAAAACGGCAACATTGGATACCGGAATAATGATTCGAATCACTGATGCGAAGACATTGTATGATTAGTATTCACATTATAATTAGTGGCAATAAGAAATTAAAAATTTTCGAAATTCACAAAATATAAGTTGACAAATTTGTATAGTATGTGTTATAGAATTTATATATAAATACTTGTTTACTTTTTTTGATTTGAAACTATTAAATCAAAAGTGTTTAGTCGGATATTGTTATCGTTATCCAATTTTAGGAACGTATATTCTTATGGATGAATGTCCAGCAAAGTATATGATTGGCACATTTTGATTTCAAAAGTTTAAAATATGCATGGTAAAGAAATAAAACATATTGATATAATTTCGCATTTAATCAAAAGGATTTTTAAAGGATTTGCCGACTAATGTGTTTTTCATATTCTTGGTGTGTGTATATTCCAGGGCTTGCCGAAAACTTTTTAATTTCGTCTTTGATTTTTTTATATATTTATATATTATTTTTTATATATTTTTGTTTTGTTAACATTTTTATTATTTAATACTTTAGTAAAAAAACAAAGGCATAAAGCAATATAATGCTAGGAACTCAGTTTGCATCTTTTTAATTCTAGCGCTCTCTCGTATATATTTATGTAAACTATATTTGTCTTATCTCCAGCACATTCTTACATAAAATACTATTTGTATGTATGTCTGTGTTACAGAGTAAGTTTATTTTAATGCATGTGAATAATGAACTATATATTTTCTTATATAATATTGGTGCAGCGCTCCTTTAATTTAGTATAATATATTAATAGTTTGATAGTTTCTGATAAGATTAGTGCTACATATATGTATATTTTGAATAGTTAGGAACACTTCCGTATTTTCGAATTCTTATTTAATAATGTAGTATTTTTTTGCTTTTGTGTCGCTTATTTAGTTCTTCGTCTTAAATGTTTATATCGTATTTGTAAGTGTCATGAAATGTCATGGGTATAATTTTTAATAATTTTAAAATAGGAACTTTCAGTGTTTCATAGTATAATTATTTATGTTTGTATATACACATCATTTGTATGTATATGACATTCATATATATATATTAAAAAAGCGTTAACGACGCTCCCTTTATGCCTATGTCTTTCTTTTTCTTTTCATTTTCTGTATACTCTCAATCTTCGCTTCTTTGTGGCTTCCGTTAGCTAAGAAACAAGTATCTGCAACAAGTTGAGAAGCATATGGTTAGGACATATCGGATCGTATGTATAATGAATGTATAAACAGAAACTTACCACTTTAAATAACTTTACAGATACCCAACACATTATCCAAATTATTTTCCACCTATAACTATTAAAATAAAGATTTATTCATGACAGTTATAACAATTCTTTTTAAAATAGGAAACCTGTCAAAAGGCAAGTAAGAAAATCCAAAAAAAAAATCAAGTGAATTATCTATGTAAACTTAAGATCATTATTTTAAATAGATAAAGTAATACAAATTTAAGTCAGTACAAAAAACAAAAGCCCAAAGAAAATAAAACTGTTCTCGTTTATTCCAATTATTTGTTTATTTTTGCAAAGTCTTTTAAAAATAAATAAGCCGAGGTTTTATTAAATAAAACATAGTTCTCATTCGAAAGGTATATTTACATACATACATTCGTAACATTACTGATTGAACTAATAGGAGTTTAGGTGTTTGTGGTATAGGGAAACGTAGGGATATATAGGGATATATGTATCTCTGTATGTATATTCATATACATATAACAGAATCAGTGTATTCATATGCAAGTTTCTAAATATATACGAACATATTTATATATATCAACAAAATCTCACACATTTATATTCATACATATGTCCATATTTCACACATTCCCTCGAATTAATTTAGTCAAAATAGTAAAGTCCTATTACCAGATAAACTAAAAATACATTTTAAACTGAAAACCCATACAAAATCAAAGTTATCTGACTAAATGTTTTTTCAATCTCGATAATTTTTAGTGAAAGAACTCAAAAAAGTTTTTACGGCAAGCGAAACAAAAACAAATCTATTGTTTCGAGGAAATATATGTACATAGTCGTAATAGATTTAAAACGAGAGTAACAGTCGCGCAAAATGCGACAGTGGGATACCCTTCGACCTATGTTCCCGTGTAGTTTAATTTGTTAAATTCATACACATATGCATATGCACATGCTTTGAAATTAATCCCGACAGATGGCGCTCGCGCTTCGCGCTCGCCCGTTTCCCTTGTTAGCTGACAGAAGCACTTGGTTTTATGCTCATACTTTCTTAAATAACTTCTGTGTTTATTGTTCGATTGGATTGTAATTTGGGGACTACGTAGATATTTCATTTAGCTTAGTATATGTTTAAGTCAGGAAGTTGTATCTTATATACAGCGCTTACAAATTAAGTTCAAAAATTAAATTATTGATTTGTGGGGGCGGTGGGCGTGGCACCTAACATTTGAAATAAACTTCATCTGCTTATAGTACACAGGAGTCTTCCTGCCAAGTTTGGTAACTCTAGCTTTTATAATAGCTGAGATCTGTGCGTTCACACAGACAGACGGACAGACGGACAGACGGACAGACGGACAGACAGACAGACATGGCTCAATCGACTCGGCTTGTGATCCTGAGCAAGAATATATATACTTTATGGGGTCTCCCACGCCTCCTTATGCCTGTTACATACATTTGCACAAAGTTAGTATACCCTTTTTTGACCATTTTCAATGGTCGAAGGGTATAAAAAGTTTCCATAAACTGCATAGATAAGTGCGCAAATGCTAACAACTCAGCCAATACAGTATTTTTGTATAGTATTTTATATTTCAACTCGCCCAAAAAAGGGCTTAAATTCTAGAAAAAAACAAAGTATGTTAAAACGGTCACACTGGGTGGTGGAATAAGACATAGCACAGGAAAATAGTATGTATGTACTCGTATATACGTATGTATGAACATATATGTATGTATGCAGATGTACATAAAGATGTACGTGCATATGTACACTTATTAAAACACTTATATCACTAAGCAATGAACACATAGAGACGTCAAACAGGAAAGAAGAAGAACAGAACAGCTGTTCGACACTCAGTACAAACTGTATAGCATCAAAACTGCTTCAGTCGCACAACGACAGCGGAACGATAAGCATGCGCGTACTTCTTTGCGCTGTGCGATCGTTTCCATGTGTGCGTGTATGTATGCACGGCCCGCGTATGAATGTATGCGTTGCTTGTAAAGTTTGGCAATAGGCAAATGCTTCGGCCAGCGCGCTGGCAGCCTGAAGTCAAACACAAAATTGACTTCAGGCTGCCAGCGCGCTGGCCGAAGCATTTGCCTATTGCCAAACTTTACAAGCAACGCATACATTCATACGCGGGCCGTGCATACATACACATTTGCCTATTGCCAAACTTCACAAGCAACGCATACATTCATACGCGGGTCGTGTATACACACACGCACACATGGAAACGATCGCACAGCGCAAAGAAGTACGCGCATGCTTATCGTTCCGAGCGACTGAGCGACTGAAGCAGTTTTGATGCTATGCACAGTTTCTACTGAGTGTCGAACAGCTGTTCTGTTCTTCTTCATTCCTGGGGTACTAGGTCCGAAAAATCAGCTTCAAACTGCTTAAGAGCTGTTTGACGTCTCTATGTGTTCATTGCTTAGTGCTTATAGTGTTGGAATTTATAGTGCTTAATGCTAATCTTGTTATATGTACATACATATATTTATGGTACTTATGCATATGTATGTATGTACTATACTATACTGTATCACTAAGCATCGAACATATAAAGTACTCAAACAGCGGAAAATACTCATCTGATGCAATGTAGAGACTGGGACCCCTGAACACGAAGTGTTTCAAGAGTGAGTGATTCGGTAGAAACCGCGAGAAGCGCACATCGGCATCAAGTCAGTCGCACAACGACAGCGGACCGATGAGCACGGGTGCATTTCTTTGCGCTCTGCGATCGTTGCAATGTGTGCGTGAATCTATGCATGGCCTGCGTATGAATGTATGCGTTGCTAGTGAAGTTTGGCAATAGGCAAATGCTTCGGCCAGATCGCTGGCAGCCTGAAGTCAATTTTCTGTTTCGGCGTCGAGAGCCTAGAGACAGGCACAGTGGGCAAAAATGTTTTTTTTGCGCGAAAATTTTAAAACTTTTGAAAACATGTGTCTTGTTCAATGAGGATAATTTTATTTAGTAATTACATATTTATGTATTCCGAATTTTTTATTTTAATTCATATATTTTGTCAATATTGGTAAACTCATATACAAAAAAAATATTTTAATTGTCACAACTTTTTTTTTATATTATAATTTTGCTGTACAAAATATAATATAACTATGAATTTTCAATCCATCTTCTCAAAAATTAATCATAAATACACATGTTTTCTGATGCTAAAATTATTGCCGCCAAATAACCATTGTGGCTCACTGTAATTCGGTCTCTTAGCTCTCGATAACAAAAACAAAAACAAACACACAGTTGATTTCACGCTGGCCAGGCCCGTAGCTAAAAGTGTGCAGGGTGTGCGGTACAGAAGGGCTCTCAACAGTCAGGGGATCACTGTTACCAAACATAAAACTGTTATTAATGCGGATATATTTGAAAAATTTAATTCCTTTGGTAAACACAAATATATTTATTAATTAAGGTAATTTAAGTAGGAGTCCCTGATAAGTATTGCACAGGGGCCCGTAAAACCCTCACTACGGTCATGTGTCTCAGTCTTTTGGCTCTCGACGCCGAAACAGAAAATTGACTTCAGGCTGCCAGCGCGCTTGCCGAAGCATTTGCCTATTGCCAAACTTCACTAGCAACGCATACATTCATACGCAGGCCGTGCATACATACACGCACACATTGAAACGATCGCAGAGCGCAAAGAAATGCGCCCGTGCTCATCGTTCCGCTGTCGTTGTGCGACTGAGTTGATGCCGCTGTGCGCTTTTCGCGGTTTCAAACGAAGAGAGCCGATCGCTCACTTGTGAAACACTTCGTGTTCAGGGGTCCCAGTCTCCGCAGTGCATCAGATGAGTATTTTCCGCTGTTTGAGTACTCTATATGTTCGATGCTTAGTGACTGTATGCAGTCCATTAACTATCATATTATGAATAAATTGCGAGGCATTCGTGAATCATTTTGTTCAAAAACATATTTTTTGTTACATTTAAATTGTATTGTACATTCGAACAATATTTCTTTTGAGTCTTTGACAGTTCTTTAGCTAATTCGTAATGCTGTTTGTCTTCATTAAAGCTACATATCGAGAAAGTTGTCACTTATATATGTATGTACTTATACAGGGTCCGCCATCTAATATTTTTTTTTTAACTAGTGGTTATTTTGAGTGTGGTAACACTGATGTTACATCTGATTTGACAGAAAGTTAGTTTTATCCTTCCGCTGAACGAAAATGGTTGTGTATACGATTGAGGAACGCGTTAAAATAGTGCAGATGAGCGCTTGGCCGAAGACCCGTAATTGTGCGAAAATTTCGCACGGAAATGAGCCGTAACAAAGCACCGTCGCCTCCGTATGTGCGCTTTCTTTTGAAAAAATTGAGAGAAACCGGCACAATTATTGATAAACCATCGCGTGAGAAACCAAAAATAGTGCGTAATGCCGGTAATATCGCTGCTGTGGCCGAGAGTATGCGTGAGGCGAAAATGCGGCAGGAGCCGCCATTACGGTCAATGGCGAACGCTACCGCGCCATGTTAACGGATTGGTTCTTCCCGGAAATCGAAGAGGAGGACTTGGACAACATTTGGTTCCAGCAAGACGGCGCTCCGTGCCACACAGCCAACGTTACGATCGATATTGTGCGCACTGTTTAAAAAAAAAAAGTTACGTGGCGGACCCTGTATATGTATATAAAGGAGGGACATTGTGTACTCCTCTGCAACTGCTACTTTGCTTACTTATTAAAGAAGGGCACAGTTTGTAATTAAATGAATGAAAAATTACATACAAAATTCAGGTAAAAATAATAATAAAAAATCCAAAGACAATTGATTAGTTAAAAGAAAGTTTTTAAGAGCGCGGAATATAGTTCATGATCATGGAGAAGATATTTCGCAAATCTTACCAGTGATGTGATTACGGTTGTATAACTGCTGCATCAGTGGTTGCCGGTTGCCAGTTGAATTCTTCTTGACCACCTCAACAATCTCTTCTTCCTCACCATCGTCGTCGTCGTTTTTAACAGATATCATATCAATATCGCCGGTTGCCAACTGGCTATGATGTATAGCTCCCCCCACTGCCAAACCGCCATTATCAGTAACGCTGGCATTGGTGTAGAGCTGCTCGCTGGTCTGCTCCAGCAGTTCTTTCACCTTGCAAATGTGCTCCACAGTAAATAAATGCTTCCGCATGTTAACCTGCGATATCTGACATAATTGACATTCTTGCAGCTGCTCATCCGTTTTAGATTCGGCTTCCGATTCGGCTTCAGGTTCCGGTTTAACAACAGAGCCGCCTGCAGAGCTCATCACAGACTGTAAAGTGAGAGCCCTGCTCTTAAGACTGTTACTATTGCTGATCTCTTTGCTGCAGGAGCCGTCGTAGCTATTGTTATCATCGGATATGTGTGCGTACTGCCGTTGATTGCGCGATTTCTTATCTTTGGCGCGTGAGTTCTGAAACCAAACCTGAAAAACACCAATTATATATAGTACTCTATCACTCTCTATCTACAATATAAAGAATTGTCTAATTTATTATTGCATTTCCTCAAAACATGTAATAAACCTTGTTCGATATGTTTGTAGCTTAAATATTTATATTTGAAATTACCTGTATTTAATTACCTCTTAGCTGTTGCCTAGTGCCGATAATTCCATTTAGCTTCTTATATAATCATTTCGACATGGACAACGACGAATCGTGTTTCACTAACAGAAAATTGAAAAGCAAATTAGGAAAAATCATAACAAATGCATACAAGAAATTACAAAAAAAAAAGTTAAACATATAATATATAATTCACATCTATTTTAAAATGTATTTTTTAAAAAACCAATAATGTTATAAACTGCTCAAATAACTTATGTTATACTCCTCCTTATATTCCTCCACAATTTTATTTAATATATTTAGCAACCTAGGTAACCTAGTGTTTGTAAGGAGGCGTGGCAGATCCCACATAGTATACATTCTTGCTTAGGATCAATAGTCGATTAAGCCATTGAAGCGGCACTGATTAGTTGGTTATCGATAGTTAATTAAGTAAATTGTCACCGATATGAATTTTTATCGTTGTAATTGGTCACACCGATTCAACTAATAATTATGCTTGGCGCGTCAGATCAGTTCGTGATGGAAGAGAAACTGCCCTATATAGACGTGTGACTAGACTTAATATTAAAGTCTTGTAGTGCCTTGCACACTGTATTATTTTCCGATAAAATAGAAACATCATCATTCATTCAGCCCTAAAATCTAGACATATAGAACTTGGCATAAAGTTGCCTATATAGCATCAAGCAGATCAAATTTATTTCAAATTTCGGATGCCACACGCACGACGTGACTTTGACTTCGACCCTTTGCTAGCTGACTACTCGTATATTGTCTACCTCTCCTTTGCTTTCATCAAAATCAATCACCACCATAATAAATGGTGATTTTGTAGCTTTAAACACTAAGCAATGAACATATACGTGTAGAGACCTCAAAGTTGTTTGAGGCTGATTTTTCGATCCAGTCACCCCAGAGCCCGAAGCATTGAGTGTAGACTCTTCGGCTGCACGCACGGCTGAGGTGGTTGCATGTTCGGCTCTCAGAACAAACAGCGCATAGCATCAAAACTGCATCAGTCGTACAACGACAGCGGAACGATAAGCATGCGTGTAGTTCTTTGCGCTCGTTTCCATGTGTTCGTTTAGGCGTCGAGAGCCTAGAGACTGTGGCATAGGGCCGTAGTGAGGGTTTTACGGGCCCCTGTGCAATACTTATCAGGGACTCCTACTTGAATTACCCTAATTAAAAAATATATTTGTGTTTACCAAAGGAATTAAATTTTTCAAATATATCACCATAATAACATTTTTATGTTTGGTAACCGTGAGCCTCTGACTATTGAGAGCCCTTCTATACCGTACACCCTGCGCACTTTTAGCTACGGGCCTGGCCAGTGTGAAATCAACTGAGTGTTTGTTTTTGTCTTTTTCATCGAGAGCTAAAAAACCGAATCGAAACGGCTCTGACGCTGTTTGAGGTCTCTATGTGTTCATTGCTTAATTAATACATAATATTAATAAATCAAAATTAGAGAAGCGCCAATATCTTGACAAGATAAGACGCAAATACTAAGTAACAATTTATCGATTTCACCTTAATTTAGAAGAAATAGCTTTCGATAAGTGTTGATTTACCGTACAAATTCTGCAGAATATCAAACATGGATGCTGAAAACTTATTATGTTTCCATAAATTGGAAAACAATGATGTATCGATATATTGTCAATGTTCTTTCTAGGTCTACATACAATACAATATTATTAAATTCAGCACAATTATATATAACTAGAGTTGTTGATTTGGGGTCGTTTCAGGGACTCATTTTTCAAAGAATTCATTATACCCTTCGACCATTGAAAATGTTCAAAAAAGAGTATACTAACTTTGTGCAAATGTATGTAACAGGCAGACGCCATAAAGTATATATATTCTTGCTCAGGATCACAAGCCATGTCGATTGATCCATGACTGTCTTTCTGGATGTCCGGATGTCCGTCTGACTAGATGAACACACAGATCTTAGCTATTATAAATGCTAGAGACACAAAATTTGGAATGAAGGTTACTCAGCGCAGATAAAGTTTATTTTAAATGTTAGGTGCCACGCCCACCGCCCCTGCAAATCAATAAATTAATTTTTGAACTCAATTTATAAGCGCTGTGTAAAAGATACAACTTTCTGACTTTAACAAATACTAAGCTGAGTAAAATATCTACATAGTCTCCAAATTACAATCCGATCGGACAATAAACACAAAAGTTATTTAAGAAAGTATGAACATAAAACCAAGTGCTTCAGTCAGCTAACATCTGTCGGGATTAATTTCAAAGCATGTACATATGCATACATATGTGTATGAATTTAACAAATTACACTACACGGAAACATAGGTCGAAGGGTATCCAACTGTCGCGTGCTGCACGACTGTTGCTTTTCTTACTGCTTTTTCATTAAGTTTGTTCGTTCTAGTCATTTAGTTCGTTCTATAGTTCAATCTTTCAATCGTTCGTTCGACAAAAAGAACAAAAGACCAATGAACTAAAATCAGGTACTTATTCCGTTAGTTTAGTTTACTGATTAGTTCAAACGAACTTAGTCTGAACTAAACGGTACAATCAGAGAGCAACTATCGACCGAATACCAAGCGTAATATATACTTATCAACGCCTAAATGATTTCTGAAGATTTGATTGCGATCGGATAGTTAATAATATATTATTATAACACTAATTAAGCTAAGCATAGAAATTGTATATGTATTTCAGAAATAGTTTTGGTTAGGCGGGTAGTGGGAATATCCCACACTCGACTGTAGCTTTTGTGCTTGTTTATTCATAGATATATAGGATAAGTTGTTAGTCAGATGAGAGATAGGTCGGTAGACAGATAAGAGATAGGTCGTTTGATAGATGAGAGATAAGTCGTTAGATAAATGGGAGATATATCGTTAGATAGATGAGAGATAGGTCGATAGATAGATAAGAGATAGGTCGCTAACATATTGAAACTTACTTGGACAACGCGTTTTTTGAGATTGACTTTTTTGGAAATTTCCTCCAGCATTTTGCGACTTGGATTGGATTCAGTTTGGTAGCACTCGTATAGAAAATTTAACTGCTCTGGTAGTATAGTAGTTCGCAGTCGCTTGTTTTGTTTAGACGGAGGAGCACTTGTTGGTGTCGAAGCAGAAGAATCTATGGGCATGGTCTCACTCTTTCTACTAACTACTGGGACATTCTCAATCTTGGGACTAAGATTGGCATCGTCATTGAATGTTAGCATTTGTGAATTGTTCTCTATCATTGTGGCATCCAGGAAGTCCTCTAGATTTTGAAAATATTGCGACTTGTCTGCGTCCCTTAACTTGTGCAGTTCATCTTTGCTTTGCTTTATCCAGCTGTGCTTATCTCCATTCATAATATTATCAAATGACACCGAACTGTGTCCTGTTAGCACAGTCTCATTATCATTTGACTTCTTAATGATGTCCATCACTTGATCGTTACTTGGGTCCTCTTGGTTCGCATTGATGTGGTTGTTATTAAGTTTCTTATTCAAATTAAAATTGCGATCGTTTGGTATGCCGTTGCAGCGCTCATCTTGTTTCATTTTGATATTCATGATCTCGCGAAGATCTCGTTGTTGCTCGTTCTCTTCCTGATGATGGCCGATAAAGTTTTCATCCGCCGTCGCGATCGGCTTCTGCGACGACGGCTGTGATCCTGGCCGATCAGGTGTTGTTTGGGGCGAGGCAACTAAGTGAAAAAACTTTTTCGACTCATTCAGTTGATAATATTGTATAAGAAATTCAATTGATGGCTTCTTGCTGCAGCTAAATGATGTTGGCATCGACATTGAAGGCTCCTCCTCATTGCGTTTTCGATAATATTGTAGCAGAAAGTCATAATTACCGACATTCTTCAGTTCATTCTGTTGATAGAAGTTACTAAGGAAATCCATCTCGAAGTCTGTCGTCTCAGTATTAGTTTGCTGTTGCTGTTGTTGCAACGCAAACTGTTGCTTCAATTCAGTATTCTTTTCGGATTGCATGAAGTATTGATAGAGAAATTCGTATTTCTTTGGTGCATCTTTGTTACTTCTTTCGAATTCGCCCATCAAGAGACTATCCTCTGCGTTCGATGAGCTCTCTGAATATTTCCTTTTCTTTGCTGGCGGCGGCTGCGGTTGCGATAGTTGCTGTTTTTGTTGTTGTTGTTGGGCTGCTTGCTGTAGACTTTGCAATATGCTACCAAAGGGGCCGTAGGTTGCTGCCTCGGACTGGCTGGCGTTGAAGAGTGTTGGATTCATGAGATGCATCAATTTATGCTCTCGCAAAGATTCAAGGCTGTTGAACTGTAACTCACATTTATCGCAATCGAACTTTGACAAGCGTTGCTGATCAAGACTATTGCTGCGCTCGCGTTGAGGAGGCGTGGGCGTTGTTGAGGGACTAAAGTCAGTTAGCGATGATGATTTACTGAACAAATGATGCTGTGGCGATGAGCTGAACTGTTGTGGCCCTGATAGCACTGATACTGCCGAGGCTGCAGCCACACCCACGGCACCGACTAAATTTTGTGTAGCCAAACCTGAGGCTGAACCTGCTAAGACAGCATGGTGGTGAATGTCCATAGATGAATTGGAGTCCTCCGAACTAAGGTTCTGAGCTATTTGTGCAGCGGCTATTTGCGCCTTCGCAGACTTCTTGTTATTCTCCTCTTTAAAACAATGATTCTTCTGATGGCGTATGAGCTCGTAGTAACGTTGAAATACTAAACTACACTTCTTGCATGCGTAGTTAATATTTTGCTTTTTTGACTCTTCATTCTCGTATAGCGAATTGTTTGGTTGATTCTCGTAGATCTTACGCTGCTTTTGGCGTGCGTTTTGAAACCAAACGACAATCACGCGTGGCGATAGCAGCAGCAGCTTGCTTAGGTATTCTAAATCACTGTCCTTTGGATAAGAATTGTTCTCAAAAAATTCTTGCAATACTTTGATTTGATAATCAGTGAATCGCGTGCGATTGGCTCGCTTGCCGCCTGATGTCGATGACGATGAGTTTGAATTGGAAGAGTTACTCTCCAACTGGACACAAGCTGTTGTTCCTGTTACTGAGCCTGATGCTGATACTAAACTACTCAAACCAGAGCATGCTGAACTCGAACTGGACTGGCCCGACTGCAGTTTCTCTATGGATTTGCCAGCGATTTGTAACTTTTTTGGCGGCCCCATGTTGCTGCCCATATTCTCCAGCTGCTGACTTAACAGATCGTTCATGCTGGCATACAGATTTGAGGGACTTGGCGGACGGGAGAGTACGTCAGAGCTTTCGCTCTCAGACTTCGTTTCAAAGCAATTAACCTGTTGCTGTTGTTGCAAATGATGTTTCTGCAGCTGATAATGTTGTAGTGATGATCCTGTTCCAGTTGAAAGCATAGATTGCTCATTATCGGTGGAATTATGTAGGCTTTTCTGATGATGCTGAGAGGCTTCACCTTGTTGCTTTAAAAAGTTAAAAACTTTTTGTTGCTGCTGTAGTTGACATTGGTTTTTGTGGAACTCGAACTCCGAAGGACCAACATGCATGTCTTGTGGCTCAGTTTTGATTTGCCCCTCCAGTGGTAGAGGTAAACTATCAATATCTTCTTGTCCCGACTTGGAGGAACATGCCACCATGTCGGACTGTGTGCGAAAATATTCGGATATGTTGCCAAATGATGCCGTTGATGTCGCTGCACTATTGTTGGCAAGTGTCGACTCTGTTGTCGAAGTTGTTGATGTCGACGATGTTGTTATTGCTACTGTTGATGCTGCTGCTGTTGTTGTTGGAGCTGTTGTGATTTCAGCAGCAGCTGATGCTGTGCATGTTGTTGCTGTTGTTGTTTTTGTTGCTGGTGTCAACGTGTCAACATCGGAGGAGGGTGTTGGTGCATCGGTCAGGGATGTTACCTTGGCTTGACCAGTCCGCTCGTATTCCTCCAGATTAAGTGTTGTCGATGGTGGGTTGTTGAAGTTATATGGCGAGTCCTTATTGCGCTGTCGTTCCTTGAACAGCGTATTGCGAAACCAATGCTTGACAACCTACAGATAGAAATAGTTCAACAATTGATTACTTTCAAAAGGATTAGGCTAGCGGATCTTTAATTGTCTCTTACTTTCATTGGCAGATTGGCTTTGTGGGACATTTCCATAATACTCTCTTCACTCGGCGAGTTATTAATGTCAAAGTGTGCACGTAGGATTTTTAGCTGATCGTCTGTGATGCGGGTTCGAGCACGTTTTTGATTGCTGCAGTGTTGCTGTTGTTGTTGTGCACAAAAACATATATAGGAGTATAATTTGGATTAGAAATAGGATTATTCGTTAGCTTTGCTAAACAATACAATGACTCGTTCCATCTAAATTCCTAATAAACTAAGCTCTATCAGTAAAAAATCATTTGAACCTAATCAGTGAGGCAGCTAGCTACCCTGTGGTACTAGCCACTAGGTCATAGTCTGGTCAAATAAGTATTAACTAAGGGACTACCCCCTACTTACTATACAACCCGTAAGCAATGTATTACTGTGTTATAAAATGGTCAATCACCTCCACTTCGTTTACCAGTAAGTAGAGAATTGGCTACCCACGATTGAGGTACTTATGTACTCGTAGGTAACCATGAAAGGGCTAGAAAATGAACTAAATGCAATAAGAGTACTTAAGAAGGTACCCAAGAATAGGTGGGTCAAAAGAGTAGCCATGGCTAGACTACATATCTATATACCTCCATGAATAGGTACCCTCAAGCTGAAATATGGCTTATCGATACCCTTAACTAGATGATAAAAGAAAATGATGTTACCTGATTGTTATTACTGGCACTCGACTGTGGCATGATTTTGAGGTTGGAAGGTTCGCCAGGGCAAACTTCTTGTAGATCTGCTAGGCAAGTAGTAGTTGTACCAGACGAGGAGCCAGCAGGAACACGTCCTCCTCCTCCTCCTCCTACTGATCCCAATGCACCCATTGAATTGGCATCATTGGCGCCAGTAGCACCGAAAATTAATGGCGGTGCCAGGTTCATAAAGTTTAGCGACATCAAATGATGGAATTGCATTAAATTGAGCATGTCCACTGGGTTGATCGGCATTCCAGTTGTGGCTGCTGCTGCACTGAACTGCTGTTGAATCTGGTGCAAATTCTGTAGATTATGTGAGCCCTGCACCGACTGTGCATTTAAGCTGCCAAATGAAACTTGCTGATCCGCCTGCTCGTCAGATGAAAGAATCTGTAACTGGCCGTCCGTCTCCATGGCAACTGTGTCCTGTTGCTGACGCTGTTGCTGCTTCAGCAGTGCCGCAGTCAATACAGCAAACTGCTGGTGAGGGTCTGACACAGATTCGTTGGGCGACAACAAATGGGTTGAGTTTTCAAGGACCTCCTTCGTCTCTGTGTCTTGCTGGGGAGATGAACGCAAGGTCAGAGAAGCTAAAAAGATAAATGAGTAAAGGGTTTTGTTATAAGTAAAACACAAATATCAATAGAGCCCCCAACCTTAAGATGCCTTTCATTCTTAACTGAAACTCAACTTCGACAAACGGAGACTAGACTGAAGAACAGACTAGACTGAAGAAGATACAGATTTTAAAAAAAAACCCTAACAGGGCCAGTAAATGTTTGCCTGCATTGGCTGCAGGCCAGGAGAAGAATGAGGTTTTATTATTACTGTTTTCTGTTATAAATTATTTTTCCAACTATTAAATTTTTATTTATTTATTTTTTTTTTTTTGTTATTTATATTTTTATGTTTTTTCTTTTTATTATATATATTTTTATTTTTTGATTATTATGAGTTAATTTGAGGGAGCTCCCTGTGGCAGGGTGAACTGCCTGATCCCGGATACATGCTCCACATAAATGTCCCGGGACCACCTGATGGTCTCTGCCACCATCAGTCCGCGCATCAGGCCAGCATAAAACTTGGAGACACCCAAAGTCTTGAGAACCCTTTCGTTCCTAGGGTCCCACGAGCCCAAGGCTCCGACAATGAATGCCTCCAGTTTTACCTGGTATCCCAAGGCGCGCAAGGCTTCAGCTAGGGGGCAGTATTTTTCCTCTTTGTCGCCCCTCGCGTTATCAAAGGCTTCAGCCCCGTTCTCGAACGGAACAGTCACGTCAACTATGACGATTTTTCTGCTCCGTTCGTCGCGCCATACCAGGTCCGGCCTGAGGGCCGCCATATCCTCGGCGACCCCTTCCACGCGGCAGTTCACCCTGGGGGTCCCCAGCCGTGAACCAGCCTTGGCGAGGCGTTCCATCACCGCGTTGTGCCTCTGCTGCATTGCGTTTGAGTGGTGCATGCAGTGGCACAACACGTGTGGAATGCTCTCCAGCTGATATCCACAGACCCGGAAGCGCTTGTCGCCGCTGCCCCATCGGATCGCTCCGTTGAGCTCCCAGTCGGGCTCTGTGGATGAACCGCCAGTCAGCAAATCTGGTAAAACTACCATTGCGTATGAAAGCGTTGCTGACTGGGGTTAGCGTGGAGTGCTTCGCCACCTTCCCCTGGTCGGGTTTATTTAGGAGGATGGTCAGGAACTCATCCTGAGCTGCGCATCTAAGTCGCTGGATGAGTTGGGACCTGGAGCTCGAGTCGATGGCTACTGGTCGGTTTCTTTGGCCTCTGCACTCAACCAGTAGCTCATCTCCTCTCCAGGCCCAACGCACTGCCAGATGCACAGCCTGCCTTTTGGTGGCCATCCTTACGCTCGACCAGAATCTGGCGTCGCCAAAGCTGGCTGTCTCAACAGATAGCGCGGAGTCTGAGAGAAAGAGGGCCATCTCGTCGCCGGATGGCTCCCGGTTTATTTTTCGTTTCACCGATTCTCTCAGGCCCTCTCTTGCAATCCGGGAGACGACCTCCCCAGGGCAGGACATCATGCGGTGAGCCTAGGCTATGGTTAAGATATCGGCCAAGATAGATGAAGGTAGTATCCCCGCTCCACCTTTTCTCAACGGGGTGAATACTACCTCCGCACTCGCCCTCTGCGGCAGATACAGCCACTTTTTTACGTACTTCTTTACGGCTGTATCAGGATGACGCAGCGGGGCCCGTAATGTGGCACCACTTCGTCGTACGAAGTCAAGCTTCGGTGCCACAAAGGTGCGGGCCGCGTCTATCTTTTGCCACGGGGCGAGCAGCGAGTCATCTATCTTGGCGATGTCCCCGACTATTGCTTCCATCGCTGCCCTGGGTGTTTGGTCCACGTCTAGACCCACGGGGATGCCGAGATAGTCGTAGGCATGCCCCTCTATCATGGCCGGTATTGGCGTGTCACGGACAAGGAAGCCGGTCTGCATTGCCCTCCACAAGAATTTATTCCCCGTGAGGTGCACGGTCGCGCACTTCCCGGGATTGAAGTGCAGACTGGCTTCTATTGCGGCGTCGTCCGCAGCACGCCCTCATCTCCTCTGGGGAGCTCGCAATTAGCATCAAGTCATCGGCGTACGCCAGAGTGCTAATGCGGTTCCCGTAGAGCAGGTACCCCGCATTAACGGTTTTGATTTTGTGAAGTACCCGCTCTATTGCCATGTTGAAGATTGGGCTGGCTGGGCAGCCCTGTCTGACCCCCGCTTCGATCGGGATCTCTTCCGACATGTCATCTATGGTTTTAGCGGTGGTCACGGCGCCGGTGGCCAACTGATGGAGTATGATCCGGATCCTCGAAGGGATCCCCATACCGGCGACCGCGTCCATGATCGTGGCATGCGGAATCGACCCGAAAGCGTTTGACAGGTCCAGCCAGCCCATGACGAGGTCCTTGCCTTGTCGTCTGCTTTTCTCCAGCACTTGGCCAAGAACAAAATTGTGTACATGGCTGGCCAGCCTTCGTGCTGGAGGAAGCCTTTTTGCTCCTCACTGAGCCTTCCTCCGCCTGTCCGCCATGACGGCTGCGAACAGTTTGGGGATGGTGTCACCCATGGAAAGAGGCCTCCAGTTTGACAGGTCAGTTCTGTCCCCTTTCTTGTGGATTAAGACCGTTATTGGAGGCCTTCGGGTCTGTCTTCTTCAAATTCCCATAGGTGACACCATCGGGACCCGGCGCAGAGCTATGCGTTCTCCTCAGGCGTGCGAGCACCTCCTCCTTCGTGAGGGGCCTCTTGAGCGTGTCCGCGCGGGCCTCTTCTCCTGGCACGCACCAGGCGGGCCAGTCGAAGGGACGCACACGCTCGTCGCCATTCCTGGCGAACATTTGCATGAGGTGGTCGTGCACAGCTCTGCCTGGCAGTTCGCAGGGGTCTCCCCCTGGACTGCCCAGGACTTCCCCCATGGCGCGAGGTGTATTAGTCCTGTACATTTGCTGGATCCTCTTCGCTGCGTCTGTCAGTGCTTGTGGTCCGCGCCTACCCTGTAAGGTGGACTCGCTACCTCCGGTGGGCGAGCGGGTGGGCTGGTTCGCGGCCGCCATTTCAGACAGGCTGGTGGTCCTCTCTGGTGCTCTCTGGTGGCTGCGGCATTGGCCATCAGGCAGATTGAGGCCCTTCTACTGGGGGCGGCTATGGGTACATCCGTGTGGGGGGGGGTGTGTCGGGCTATTGCTTGGTGATGAAATGACTATTTCTGTGGGGAGGGGGGTTGTGCTGGGCTATTGCGAGTAGGTGGTGTGGTGGCTATTGTCGGGGGGGAGTACTGGCCCAGTACTACTGGGCTATTGTTTGTGGTTTCTCCGGGGGAGGTTTGGGTAGCTAACCCGCTGTGGCGGTGCTGCTGAGTCCTGCGGGGATCCTTCTGCTTGTAGCAGAGGGGGCCGAGACTCCCAGACCGGCACGGGAGGGGGTCATTATTCTGCTGGTGGTCGGCGAACGGGCCGGCACGGACGAGGTCGGCGGCTGGTTGCCGCTTCTCAGGAGCCGCCTCGTCACACCCGTTATTTGACCCGGGGCATGGGGAACGTTACGGGCAGGCGGCCGTTGCGGGACTGATGGTGGTGTCCGCGCAATGGTCGGTGCCCTTGGGGCCAGCTGTCGTGTGGGTGGCATGGGGCCAACAGTCCTTCCTGAGCGTCCACTGGCACCTGTGACCACGGGGCTCACTAAAGAAGAGACTAGACTGCTCGGTTATAGGTAGTGCGCTCTGTTCGTTACACACAAGAGCTCAACTTAACGTATACCCTACGGTAAGCTGAATCCCATTTGATGTGTAAGGTGGATAGGATAACTGAACCCTACTGCTGGGTAAAGAGCTACGGCAACCCAAGCAGGCGCTTACCAAACCCTTAGCTATGCGAAGAACCAGTTTGTCACCCAGGAAAGATCTTCATATTATTGTTCGCTACCTCATGGCAAACTATCACCTAATAAAGCTGCGGCTATCTAGCGTAGTGTCTACAAAAAAGATAACGAAGCTACCAAGCTCTGGGACTTGCTAGTTTTGCTATAGATCTCCTTGACAAAGGGTCTGCTAAGGATCTATGTATGTTTCATTAGGGAAGAATGACAGATTTTGTTAGGCTAGGAAGACCTTAACCTTCTGTGAAATTTCTTTAACTCACCCGCTTCAGTGGCTGCCTTGGTTGCTGCTGTAAAGTTGAATGTATTCGGTAGTTTATCCATTTCATTCGACTTGGGACTAGGTGATGAATGATCGCCCGGGCTAGCCGTAGCGGCCCTCTCAGCAGTGTGTGTCTGCTCCATGTGTTTCTGCATGGCCTGTGTGCTGCGAAAGTTGCGCTGGCAGAGTGAGCATTTGGTAGCATCACGCATGGAGTGGTACAGCATGTGTGTAGTGAGTTTCTCCTGTGTCTTAAACGCCAGTGAGCACTGCTTGCAACGATACTTATACACATGGCGTTCCGAGATCACCAGGCTCATATGCACATCTTTGAAATGCGCTATCATGGCCGGCAGCGTTGAGAATACAAGAAAACAAGGAGCACTGGCGTGTTTGAGCGAAAGACAAACGTATTCGCCGTTCTGCATTGGAAAATGCTTAGTCTGCTGGGCATGCTGAAGCAATTGTTCCTCGTGTTTGAAGTTCGCTTCGCATTGCTGACACGCAGCACCTGGCAGAGCAGATCTGACAGCTTTAATGCCTGTTATAGACAGATAGTCGTCAACACTGGAATCATTACTACCTTTACTGCTAGAGCCTTCGGGAGGAGCAGACTTTGTTGACTGCTGGGATGTGGTGCTTGATGATCGCCAGAGTGTATGATCCACCAGCTGCAGCAGTCTCGCCAAACCATCGCGGGTTACGCTGTGTACGCTAGTCAAATGGCTTTCCAACAATGCCTTCTCACAGAATCCGCCTTCTAGACACAAAGGGCAGGACACACTTGATGAACGTGCTTGCGATTCGGATTTTAGATAGAGTGTGTTAGTCCCCATATCATCGTCTCCAAGTCGTTCGGGCTTTATATCAATCGGACATTCCACATCGCCCTCCGCTTGGCCTTGGCTGTACACATTAGCTTCTGTTGCAGACATCGACAGTTCACCGCCACCAGCGACGTTACAACGTTGCAAGGCTGCCAGCGCTGCGGCGGCAACAGCTGTTTGGAAAGCTTGCAATGCATTGCAAGCATTGGTGGGAATACTGATGTAGTCATCGCTTTCAATGCCCGGATGCAACGCCTCAATGTGCACTGCAATATCCTTCATTGATTGCCCAAAGTATTCACAGAGATTACACTTAAGAAGTGTGGTTGGCAACGCAGCGCCAAGGCCTAAGTCACTAAAATTTGACACTGGCGATATTGCACGCAACAGTTGAGTTTTGTCACAAGGTGTTGAACAGCTCGACACTGAATGCGGCGACAGTATGTTGCCATCTGCTGCTGACGATGACGACGCAATTGGCACTCTGTAAACGTTATCCGCGTTTGCACCCACGGAAGTTCTGCCAACATTAATGCCGTCGTCCGAAATTGCATCTGCAAGGAGATGAGAATACGGTTTAAATGAAAGCACTCTATATTCTTTACAAGTACATTAGCAAATATAATAACAGTAAGGAAGGGAGGAAAACTAAATTATTGCACAAAAACAATATTCAAAACGAGGCAATCGGGTAATAAACATAAAAATTAAGACTGACTTACATTGAAACTACTTAAGAATTTCATTTTCAGAGCGTCTGAATATGAAATACTTGTAGTCAATGTCCGATGATAATGAACATAACTGTATAGTGATTCGGGTGTCACCTGTCACTCGAGTAGCACCCGTCTGATTTTTGCAGTGAAAATTTTAAAAATTAAAATTTTATTAATCTACATTTTGTGCGTGGACAAGACCACAGTAGTGGCACAAACTATACAAATAGTGACACCGAAAGTCACTTTTAGTGTAAAGCACGTGATAATATGTATTGAATATAAAAAGTTTTGTTTATCCGAAAGGGGGGCTCCTCTGCCCAACGGCTAGTGCTCGAAAGTGCCGGCGACAGGCATATGAGAGGTTTGTGGGTTGTAACACTCGGGTCGCTAAACATTTATTCTACGGAAAATGGAAAATAATGGTCCACAGCAGAAACCTTTGGACTTTACGTTGATGAAGCAAATTGATGGCGCGGGCCCAAAAGAGATTCGTGACCAATTGCTGAAGAACTTGCCGAATAAAATCTTAATCTTTTCTACATCTAGTATTTGAAATACAATTTGCAGTACAACCCCCAAAATTCGTGCTAAAACATGGAAATTGTAAGTATCCAAATTAACTTAGGGGAAGACAAATTCAAATGAAAAATGTGGCCCTTTGCAATACTGGAAGGTAAGATCACTAAGCAATGAACAGCCAAATAAGCAGCCGCATGCTCAATGCTTCGGGCTCTGGGGCGCGGCTGGATCGAAAAATCACCTCAAACAACTTTTACGCTGTTTAAGGTCTCTATGTGTTCATTGCTTAGTGGTAAGATCAAGATGCACAATTTTCGATTATGTTCATGTTTTTTTAGATGAGTACTGAAGACAGAGTGTTGAAAACTCTCGTATGCAAAAGTTTATGTGTGCCGGCTTCGTCTTGTGAGCAGGTATTTAGCAAGGCTGGCCAGCTGATCTCCGACAGGCGAACGAGACTGTCTCCAAAAGTGGTAGATCAATTACTATTCCTAAGCAAAAGCAATGCCGTTAATAAAGTTTAGGTATTGTTTTGTCTTTAAAAAATTAAAAAGTTTTTTTTTTCAAATTATCGATGTTTCATCGATGATGACATCGAAGTTTTCCCACCTCTATACAGTAGTGCTCTCGTCAGCTCTGTAGCGAATCCGCAACAGGATGGGAAGATGTCTCATTTACACCAGGTAAAGGAGGAACCAATAAGAGAGCAGGCACAGCTCTTTCCCCAAAAAGGCAAAGAAGGCAACAGCTGATCAGCCCTTGATCAACTCCACAAATCGCTTTTAACCCCTAAGTAACGAGGAAGACTTCGATGAAGCCGTCGTATCTTCGAGTGACGATGATGAGCCTTGTTTGTCGAGGACCGTGAACTTTACAGCATTTCGCACCGAGCTGTAGGTGATTCCTACATTATCAAGGCACTGAATTCGGGAGATTGCGCTAGATGTGGAAAAAATTCGATGTCAGCGGGCATCGATGTTTTCGATGTTTTCAAAATAAATCATCGATGAAACATCGTTAAGAACTTTATTGTTGTCTGCAAGGATGTTAAGAACTTTATTGTTGTCTGCAAGGATAGAGTGACTTGGGAGAAACCCTGTAAGCAATTTGAGCCTGTATGTCATATGTGTCAAGGCTACGGTCACACCAGGGCTTACTGTTCTCAGCATTTTATTTGCAAAGAATGTGGAGAAAACTACCCCACTCTGGAATGTAGGCGCAAACAAGATGATGCCGGGCGGTGCTATCACTGTGGCAAGCCCCATGCAGCTAATTTTAAAAGTTGCATTAAGTACCTACAAGAGGCTTCTACTCATAGGCATCTTTTGAAGACCAACGAACCCACCACTGCTGGTCCTGTAAACAGTACTCAACAATCCAATACACCTGCCTTTAGCGTTGGATAGTCATCTTTTGCGTCTATTGTCAGAAGCAATCATCCTATTGTGCAGCTTGCCGCTACTGTTTCAAATGCAAGCGCCAATCTGGATTCCAAAATGGAACAGCTTTTTTCTAGGCTTGACAGAATTATGTTAGTGGAATTGTTTCTGCAGACTCGCACTTCATCCTCTGCTGTTAAAAATGGGTCCTATAAAAATAGCGGTTTGGAATTCCAAGGGGCCTCATCGAAGACCAATGATGTCGTCGCTTTTATTGAGCTTTACGATATAGATATCCTCCTTTTGTTAAAAACCCACTTCTCCTCCCGGTCCACCTTCAGGGTCTACCCTACATACTGCCAACCATCCGGACGACAGCCAAGACGGAGGTGCGGCGATCCTTGTTAGATCAACTATCTTTCATTCACCATTCACCACACTGTCGCAAAATCATTTCGTGCAACTGCCACTCCAAGTGCCATCGATTTTGGAATCTCCAAAGGCTTTAGACAACAACCAATTAAGGTGCAAGTGGTGACAGAACTGACCATCTGCCTTTGCTCTTCGAGCTAGGTGTTACAAAAATGCTGTCACCGCAAGCAAACATACCGGTCTGCAAAGAACATATCGAAAGCACTGTAGAACTCAACATTCTCATTGACACTTGCAGTAGGCTGGAAGCATATGTCGACTACTTCACATCTACTATCATTGAAGCTGCAAGGCATGCTACACCAACCCGTCACCAAGCTGGTCTGACGACCATAAGGTCTCCCATTTTAAGTTTTGAGACTAGGGATCTGGAGATCCTAGCATTAATCAGCAATATTCAGAATCGAAGTAGCCTATGGCCTAAGACGGAGGATGAGAAAGCAACTGCTTCTGCTTCGAACCTGTATTCCACCTTTAGCCTGCTACTAACCTTCTCCAAGGTTTTTGAGAGAATTTTGATAACCCGGTTGATGGAACTGCCGCAGGTAATAGAATACCTTCCTCAACACCAATTTGGAAGTAAAACAACCATTTGATAGGGTGTGGCACGAAGGACTGTTATATAAGATGAAGTATCTTCTCCCTGCACCACACTTTGCCATCCTCAACTCCTTTATTGCTGATCGGACTTTCGATGTTGCAATACGATAATCTCAGTCTAGCTTGGAACGTATTTATGCAGCAGTTCCTCAAGGAAGTGTGCTTAGACCCTTCCTGTATACCCTGTACACTGCAGACATGCCAACTCCTGTCAACAACACCGATGAAACCTCCCCTGCTCAGCTGCCGCTGGTCACTTACGCAGATGACACCGCCATGCTTGCGTCCTACTCATCATGGACTGCCAAATGGAACATAGCGATTAAATGCTCGAAATCGGCCTGTGTCACTTTTACCTTCCGACCCCAACCTTGCCTAGCTCTATTTAGGCCATGGATATTAAAAAAATTTATGGTCTATTGTGTTTGTCGGAACGAAAATGTGCGTAACAGGCAGAAGGAGGCATTTCCGACCCCATAAACTATATATATTCTGAATCAGTATCAGTAGCCGAGTCGATTGAGCCATGGCTGTCTGTCCGTCTGTCTGTCTGTCTGGATGAACACCTGGATCTCAGAAACTATAAGAGTTAGAGTCATCAAATTTTGTGACAACATACGTATATATTGCAGTGTCTTAAAGTTTTTTATACCCTTCGACCATTAAAAATGGTCAAAAAAGGGTATACTAACTTTGTGCAAATGTATGTAACAAGCAGAAGGAGGCGTGGGAGATCCCATAAAGTATATATATTCTTGCTCAGGATCACAAGCCGAGTCGATTGAGCCATGTCTGTCTGTCTGTCCGCCTGTCCGTCTGTCTGTCTGTCTGTGTGAACGCACAGATCTCAGGCAGGAAGACTTTTGTGTACTATAAGCTGATCAACATTATTTCAAATGTTAGGTGCCACGCCCACCGACCCCACAAATCAATAATTTCATTTTTGAATTCAATTTGTAAGCGCTGTATAAAAGATACAACTTTCTGAATTTAACATATACTAAGCTGAATGAAATATCTACGTACTGTCCAAATCACAATCCGATCGAATAATAAACACTGAAGTTATTTAAGAAAGTATGAGCATAAAACCAAGTGCTTCTGCCAGCTTACAAGAGAGGCGGGCGAGCGCGAACCGCGAGCGCCATCTGTCGGGATTAATTTCAAAGCATGTACATATGCATATGTGTATGAATTTAACATATTAAGTTACACGGGAACATAGGTCGAAGGGTATCCCACTGTCGCGTTTTGCGCGACAGTTGCTCTCGTTTAAAATTTGGACACGCGCCTTCCCGCCTCTGTAAATCAGTAATAACTATTTAAAAACTACAATATTAGTTCAACAACCAAAGTTGTATATCTTACACGACAAATACCTTGCCACGGGCGTTATGTGAAAATTTCATTTAAATTGGACTATAAATAAGTGAGATATGATACGAATTAAACTCACTTTGAACATATATTCTTAAGCATACCTAATTTACGCAAGCATACCGAAGTGCAAATCTAGCGTCAGACACACAGCATTTTATTAAACTTTTTATTTGTATGGTAACAGAATTGGTTCACAATGCAACTTGGCCGAGTGGTTAGAGTGGCGGACGGCTGCGAGAGAGTACGTGTGTTCAACTCCCGGTTGAGGCGGGTACGAACTTTCATTTATTATAATTATTTCTTATTTTATTTTGTTTATTTATTTTATTCTAATAAACTAAAAGAATAGTTACAGTCAAACAAATTAAATTATTTTATTTTGTCTGTTATGACTTTGCATGTTCAGAAAGATTCCAATTGGATGTTGCCTATTTTGTTGTGCTCCCAATCTTTTGCAATTAGAATGCTACAAAATATAAGAGATCATAAGATCTTGTAAAGTTATAAATGTGCGAGAGGGACGCCCATACATACATGTCTGCATATCCACATGTATGTATTGGCGTCCGACTTCAACATACATTATTGCACGATTGTATTTACATACATATGTACAATTAGATTTGCAGTTGTGTACCGACTGTTGTGTACTGACGAAAGAAAACTAAGTTCTAATTACATATATTGCATAACTAAAACTTTAAAATCGCCTACCGCCGCCGCCCCTACTTTGTTTTTGAGCTTATAATTTATTTAAAAAAAATTATGAAATATAAAAGATAATAACAACGACGAACAGTTTCACGAAGATCAATTACAAGACACACAAAACGAGATGTATACAAATTCAACAAGTCGAAAATTTTCCAATACCAGCCTAGGAACCCACCAATACATAGAGATCATGTTGAATAATCACAGATACCGATGCATAGTTGACACTGTTTCATGAATAAATGATGAAATCAATCTTTTTCAATCTTCAAGTTAATGATAAACAAATAGTTGTCAGAAGTATCACAGGCTATTCAAAACTAAATAAATTCGCTGATCTTCCAGCCAATGGACTTTTTCAGCAATCGCAGAAATTCTATAATCATTCGTTTTCACCATTTTATGACATTCTATTAGGAAGAAAAGAACATTCCTTCATAGAGAACTTGACGTTTGTGACGGAAATTCGTTAAAAAATTTTGAAGCAATTTTACAAGAACACCACTTTACAGCCGAAATAAACTACGCATTGGACAATGACATAAACTCAGACCACACATACCGACTAGACCATGTAAACAATGAAGAAAAACATAGACTAACACAATTACTAAAAGAATTTAAAGACATCCAGTATTCTGATAAGGAAACCTAACTTTTACAAGCATCATACGCCATGAAATTAAAACGAAAACCCAGTATACCAAAGACCCTATTCATATCCATTTGCTTATGAAGCAAGAGTTAACAAACAAAATGAGGAAATGACTATTAATGATAAATTCCTAATCCCGAACATGGATAAAATATTAGGCAAGTAAGGAAAATGTCAATACTTCACAAGAATCGACTTAGCGAAAGGTTTTCACCAAATCAAAATGGACCCTAAATCCATACCAAAAACTGCATTCTCAACTAAACACGGACACTACGAGTATACTCGCATGCCATTTGGTTTGCCCCAGCAACTTTCCAAAGTTGCATGAACTACGATCTTAAATACCTCATTAACAAACATTGGCTCGTATATTTAGATGATGTTATCATCTACTCAACATCCCTCACTGAACACCTGAAGAAAGTTTTTCAGAAACATACAGAGGCAAATCTTAACCTCCAATTAGTCAAATGTGAATTTAAAAAAAACAAAGAAATTTCTTAGGTCATACCATTAGTCCAGATGGTATACGACCCAACAAAGAAAAAGTAAAAGCGATTCAAATATTTCCCATTCCAAAAACCTCTAAAGAAATTAAATCATTTTTAGGCTTACGCGGATATTAGCGCAAGTTCACTCCAGATTTTGCCAAAATAGCAAAACCTCTCACCTTATTTTTAAAGAAAGGAGCTAAATTAATATAAAGGACGAAGTATACAATAAATCTTTCGAAAAGTTAAAAACCCTTGCAAGCAGAACATTAAACGACCACGAACAGAATTAGAGTACAATAGAAAAAGAATTATTGGCAATTGTTTGGGCAACCAAATACTTCCGCCCATATTTATATGGAGTTCCTTTTGAAATATTAAGTAAGTTGTCTGACTAAATAATATAAAAGAACCCAATATGAAATTATAAAGTTGGTGAATCAAACTTAGTGAATACAATTTTAAAATAAAATATTTGGAAGGAAAACTAAATTATGTAGCAAATGCTTTATCTCGAGTTAAAATTTAAGAAATTATGGTAAGAGAAGAAGAAAATATTTCAACAGCAGCAACAATACATAATGCATCAGAAAGTAACGAAAAAAACATTCAAATCACTGAGAAACCCATAAACTATTTCACTAGACAAGTAGAATGTACAAAAGATTCATAATATCATAACATATCATAATATTTCACTAAAACTAAAATCACTATAAAATATGCTGAAATGATTTTTCCAATAGCAAAAGACTTCTTAATAAAATACTTTCTAAACCATACTGATTTTTCCGTTCTTCAAAATGCATACCATGAAACTATTAACCCACATATTAACGTAAAAATCTTAAAAAATATAATTAAACTAAAGGACATTAACTCTTACGCTGAATTCATTATTATTTATTATTTACACATAAACTGACTGCACCCTGGTATCGATTATTTCCCGACTATAACAAGTTAATTCAAAATTTCATTAATGATTGCAAAGTCTGCAATCTCACAAATACACCCAAATAACCCAAGAGAACTTTATGTAATTGACATTTATACTATTGATAATGAACAATATGGTATCTTGTATTGACGTTTATTCAAAATTTGCATCACTTATAAAAACAAATAGTAGAGATTGGCTAAAAGCCAAAAGAGCCCTTACTAAAATATTTAAGGACATGGGAAAAACACAGAAAATTAAAGCAGACAAAGACTCAGCGTTCATGAGCAACTCCTTAAAGGTTTGGCTAAATAACGAAGAAATACAATTAGATATCACCACAAGCAAAACAGGAATACCAGATGTAGAACGTCTTTACAAAACAATAAATGAAAAGATCCGCATTATAAATAATGAAAATAATAGAGAAAATAGGGAAACAAAAATATAAACAATTTTATACACATACAACTATAAAACTAAACATAATACAATCGGACAAATACCAGCTTACATACTACTCTATCAGAACAAAAAATCTCCCTTTTAATATATACGAGTAATATCGAACACTTTACTGAGTACATTGAAGACATCGAAATAGGGTCACAATTAACCAGATTAGGAATATTCAATCCAAAACTTCTCAAGCACGACAACCTTGGTAATATTAACTACAAAAATTTAATGTACATAAAAACTTCTGCCTGACATAATCCAGGTCCATAAATTCTGTTCCACAATTCTGTCAGTTAGTTAATGAGTGACTCTCAAATAAATCCTTAAAAATAATCAAATAAAAATTATAAATAAATATTATATTTTTTTATTTAAATGAACACCAAAATATTTAATTATATAGTACTTATTATATGATATTATATTTACATATAACAGACATATATTAAATAGACAAAGATTGGTTATAGTTGTCTTTTACTTGTTATACCCTTCGAGCGTTGAAAATGTTTAAAAAAGGTCGCTAGAACAGGCAGAAGGGAGTCATGGCAGATGCCAAAAAGTATATATGTGGGAATGATCTTGCAACGCTGAGATAGATGGCCATAGTAACAGTCGACGTACATAGATGTAGAAGAAGAAGAACAGTTCTGGTTGATGACGCGAAGAGTAAAGACGTGAAAGAGCAATCAATAAATTAACGTATAAGGCCATGGATTACACAGGCCCACAAAAAAAAAAATGTTTCATGATCTGGGTAAGCGGCATATGCAGTTATATGAATTTTGGGTCTCTGAATCCGAATCCGAGGTCAGAATTTCGCCATCACGTCTGGACTTCGACATAACCTCACAAAACTGAAAAACCTTAAAATATCCCCCAAAAGATATAGAATCCTGACCTGAGCATGCGATATATATTTTATAAAGTATTTTGTCGTTCTTAGTCCGAATCCGAAGTCAAAATTTGTCATAACAATTATAGCTTGCATGATCCCATTCGAGTTCTCTGTGCTGATTACAATAAACTGTTTAGAGCTTTCAATTCAGAGTCCTCCCTTAATTCGGTCAAACTATCCATTCTTAACTACTTAACACTTAACAACAATTAAAACTAAACCACCAATCTGATTGGGTTTTACTGGGTTTTCCCCAATCCCTTTGCAACAAATGTTGGATCAGATTCTTTTTATTATACCAGTTTAAATTTTAATTTTTAAATTTAATTTTAATTTAAATAAAATAAAATATTATTAATTTTTTTAACATTTCATTACATTCATTCATTTAAAAATTATTATTAATGTATCAGTTTTAATTCTTAATTTTTTTTGTTAATTCTTATCCCAGTCGACTGCCATTAGTCGACATTAAATAAATAAATAATTAAATAATTATACCGTAGGCAATACATATATGTATATAGGTATGCATTTCTAATTCATTAATATACAACTTGATTTCTTGACTTTTATGCACGAGCATAGTGCGCCTTGTCTCTGTCTAATATGTCACTATTTCCGACGACCGGAAGAGTTGTTCAGTGACTGAAGTGGACTATGTCCCGGAATGCAAGACCAATGGTCTTGAGCGTGTTCTGGGGTTCGATTGGTGCCGCGATCGGTAAAAGAATTCTTTTTTGTTTTTAATTATTTTTCATTAAATAAATTAAAAGCTCCAAAACATTAAAGAGTGGCGGCGGCGGTAGGCGATTTTTATGTTTTTGTTACACAATATATGTAATTAGAACTTAGTTTTCTTTCGTTAGTAAACAACAGCAACTTCAAACCGAATTATACATACATGCGTGCAATAATGTGTGTTGAAGTGGGACGCCAATACATACATGTGGATATGCAGACATGTACATATGTATGGGCATCCCACTTGCACATTTATAATTTTATAAGGGCTTATGATCGCTGTTATGTTCTAGCATTCTAATTGCAAAATAATGAGGGCAAAACAAAATGGGGAACATCTAATTGGAATCTTACTGAACTTGCAAAGTCATAACAGATAAAATATGGAAAGAGTGACGGTATTGAAGAAGGCATTAGCTCGCATTTTTTTGATGCGTACTAAATAAAATTAAAATAGTAAACTTTATTTATAAATAATTAATAGTATTTATAACTATTATAATTTTCTTTCATATTGCATAATAAATATGAAATGAAATTTAATTAAATAATTTCATTAGTATGTAGCGCCTATATCACAGCCCGCTTAACTGTAACTTTTATTTTGGTTTATTAGAATAAAATAATAAATAAATGATAATAAATTATCCGCAACCGCCTCAAAACCGAGAGTTGAACACACACACTATCTCACAGTCTGTTGAATTTGCTGTTCGCCACTCTAACCACTCGGCCATTGCCTCACTCCTTGACCCATCAGCAAAGCTGCATTGTGAACCAACTCTGTTACCATACAATGCAAATAAAAAGTTTAAAATGCTGTGTGTCTAAAGCTAGATTTGAACTTCGGTATGCTTGCGTAAATTAGGTCTGGTTAAGTATATATGTTCAAAGTGAGTTTAATTCGTATCATATCTCACTTATTTATAGTCCGATTTAAATGAAATTTTCACATTTGATGACTAGCTTTTATAGTTTCTGAGATCCAGCTGTTCATACAGATCATACATTTCCGTTCCGACAAACACAATAGACCATGCCTTTTTTAAAATCCATGGCCGAAAAATATTAACTACGAGTTACTCTTTAGTATTCATATAAATGTATATTTTCGATGCTATACAAACTTTTTATACCCTTCGATCAATAAAACTGGTCTAAAAAGGTTATACTAACTTTGAGCAGGCAGAAGGAGGCGTGGCTCACTAACCAAGTCGATTGAGCCATGTCTGTTCGTCTGGCTTCTGATCTACCTTATCTACCGCCTTCAATTTTTAGTTCGCTTGGACAATACACATACGAGCAGTTGCGAACAGCTTTGTCTATAGAATTATTAGGGCATTTGTAAGGGTTTTACAAGTGGTCCCTCTAATTAAATTTGACGATGTTAAAATATGATTGTAGGAGAATACTGTGGGCTCGTTAAAAGCCCCTTAGGAGACATCTACGACCCTGGCAAGAGTCGAGTGCACTTGACAGTAAGTTACCCTTCGAAGATACTGAAATTTCCAGGTTGCATGCACTCAATAGCAGAGAAGTGCATCAACATCTGCGTACATCTGCATTTAATCTCCGATAATTTGAAAGTTTTTTTATTAGTAAAAGGAAGTTTGGCATATGCGATACTGCGATCACAGTCAATCTTTTGAACCTGAAAGGAGGGACTTTAGCCTCCTTCGTCGAGGACTGAACCATCTGCTGCTACTTCTGTCGCGGAACTGATAAGTTGGCTATCAATAGTTAGTTAGTTAGTTGTCAACGATAGAGGGCACGGCACTTCTATTTAGTATTTTATTGTATGCTTTTTAATAGTTGTTCTATTTGCTCACACCGATTTAATTAAGAATTAAGCTATGCGCGAGTTACCATAACAGCGACAACCTTGTCTTTCATCACGAACTCGTATCTACTCTATGCATATCAAGGAACGCGATCATAAGCACCGACGAATATCAATAGTGACATACATAAATATCGAATAAGGTTTCGGTCTCTACTCTGTGACCATCGAGAAACGGGATAAAAAGCTCTAGCATAGAAGCATATATATTTATATTTTTAATAAAGCTTTGTCATACTGAGTTGTACCATCTACTTGAACAGTCGATCGTTTTAATTATCTGCATAAAAAATCATCAATACATTTAAAAATAAGAAAAGATTCATATGTACATAGATATGTGTAAGGATGCACATCGTATGCCTCCCACCGTCTCGACCTAAGTCAATTGGGTAACTCGCGCGCGTCAGATCAGTTCCAAGAGTGAGGGAAGAGAAACTGCGGTATGTAGACTTGATACTAGACTTAAGGTTAAAGTCTTGTAATGCCTTGCAAACTGAATTATTTCCCTATAGAATAGTAACTTACAACTAAACAAAAGAATGCATAGAGTCGCCATAATATAAGCGTAACCCGAAAAGGCAGAGAAGAATAACAAGTTGAGTATGTGTTAACTCTGGTTCATTTTCATAAAATGAAAATCAAGACGACGGCCGTTCTCTCGGACATGCCGTTCTGTGGTTGGCTGGTGAAATTAAGTTAACAGGGGAAAGAGGAGAAGAAAGACAGAGCCAGGAGAGGAGGCACATGGAGAGAGAGAGCGCAGAATGACGAAAGAGAGAAAACGCGAATTGAAAACAACAATTATTTGAAAATTAAAATTTTTCATGCTACCATCAATTTCCATGTTCCTAGCAGTTAAAATTCACGAAGGTTTTATCATAACTGATATTAAGAATTAGAATTTAAACTTTAACTGCAAGGGTATAAAACCATTCGCATGACAAGGGTATAAATTTCATGAATATCGTTGCTCTTTTTTTGTTATATGATTCAGCCGTTGGAGTTGATGTAGATGTTTTTTGTTGTTTCTGTTCGTTGTTCTTGCTGATACTGCAATAATCATGCGCAGATGTTGCCGTTAAATGGTTACTTGCCACAAATACGCTCTTATTCGGCATGACGAAGGTTTATTATCCTTTACATAGAAACTGCATACGCAGTCTGTCAAGCAACTCTTTACATTACATCACATTACATTAACATTACATTAACATTACATTAACATTACATTAACATTACATTAACATTACATTAACATTACATTAACATTACATTAACATTACATTAACATTACATTAACATTACATTAACATTACATTAACATTACATTAACATTACATTAACATTACATTAACATTACATTAACATTACATTAACATTACATTAACATTACATTAACATTACATTAACATTACATTAACATTACATTAACATTACATTAACATTACATTAACATTACATTAACATTACATTAACATTACATTAACATTACATTAACATTACATTAACATTACATTAACATTACATTAACATTACATTAACATTACATTAACATTACATTAACATTACATTAACATTACATTAACATTACATTAACATTACATTAACATTACATTAACATTACATTAACATTACATTAACATTACATTAACATTACATTAACATTACATTAACATTACATTAACATTACATTAACATTACATTAACATTACATTAACATTACATTAACATTACATTAACATTACATTAACATTACATTAACATTACATTAACATTACATTAACATTACATTAACATTACATTAACATTACATTAACATTACATTAACATTACATTAACATTACATTAACATTACATTAACATTACATTAACATTACATTAACATTACATTAACATTACATTAACATTACATTAACATTATATTAACATTACATTAACATTACATTAACATTACATTAACATTACATTAACATTACATTAACATTACATTTACATTACATTAACATTACATTAACATTACATTAACATTACATTAACATTACATTAACATTACATTAACATTACATTAACATTACATTAACATTACATTAACATTACAGTAACATTACATTAACATTACATTAACATTACATTAACATTACAGTAACATTACATTAACATTACATTAACATTACATTAACATTACATTAACATTACATTAACATTACATTAACATTACATTAACATTACATTAACATTACATTAACATTACATTAACATTACATTAACATTACATTAACATTACATTAACATTACATTAACATTACATTAACATTACAGTAACATTACATTAAGATTACATTAACATTACATTAACATTACATTAACATTACATTAACATTACATTAACATTACATTAACATTACATTAACATTACATTAACATTAAATTAACATTACATTAACATTACATTAAGATTACATTAACATTACATTAATATTACATTAGATTACATTAAAATGTGCATGTGACTACAGAGTTAGTTGACTATCTGTTTGTATAATGTATTAGATTACCACAGTTTAGCTAAATAATACAGCACATTTATAACTACTGTTTATAATATTTACATGTGTCTAATATATACATATATTTATATACCCTAAAACGGTTTATTAAAAGTTCAGTACTTTCCAGTTCGTTTAATTTGAGTTGTATTCACAGTGCAAATCAACCAGCTACACACATTTGGCATAAAGACTTGAATGATGAGGGGAGAAACTTGTGAGAAGCATCTCTTCTTTTGCATACGATACACATACACATACATAATATAAGCTCAAACAGTTAACAACTATGGGGAGCTGGCTGACCGCAGGGAGAGTTATACACAATCATAAGACAAGATAATGCAATGTTCGAAGGCTACGTACTCTGTAGTGAGCATGGAAAAATAAAATACAATTCGTAGTTTACTCCGTTTATAGTAGCGGGGCTCATTTTGTTTATGGATGTGATCCAAGAATTTAACACTGTTTGCTGTGTATTCAACGTTTTAATGGCATGAACGCGAGGTATGAGCGCTCTGCCTAAAAGAGAGGCTTCAAAAGAAACTTCGACTTGGAGTTGGACTTCATTTTATGCTTCGACTTGAGCTAATATTGCGGCTGGCAGTGGTGAATACTGGCAGGGAATAGCATGGAGCGAAGTGTGCACGTCACTAATTGCAAATTCGATGGATACATACATATAATCGTTTTTGCATTCTTAAGTAATTTGTAATAATTTTCTCAAGGGTCAGCATCAGAGAATAAATCTCACTGCGCATATAAATCGCACAAGGCCAGGCCAGTCCAGGCCATACCAGCGCTGGCATCGAGGAGGAGAGAGAATTTACCTACATATCCGCAAACGATACAAAAAATCGAGTCGGGCCATGAGAATAAGGATGAAGAAGGAGAACAGACAGACCGATGATAATAATCGAAGAGCAGAGCAGAGCAGGGCAAACAGAAATTGAAGTGAAATCTCTGTGCTTAATGATGAGTTACGAAGGAAGGCACGATAAATAGTCCACGCAATATCACGTTATCAGTACGTTGCCTTTTCGCGCACTAAGCAGAACATACATTCTTTTGGACCATAAGTATATATTGTATGTACATATATAATAGTTCATATTATCATAGATAAATATCACAGCATATTTCAGTTGAAGCTCGGCAGTGCAGTTCGAGTTAACATACTGTGCTATGTGCATATAACCACTAAGCATCGAACATATAAAGTGCTCAAACAGCGGAAGGTACTTGCCCAGTGGTCTTCGGTTTATTATGACACCCCGGTCCGAAGTGTTTCACGAGTGAGCGTTCGGCTCTCTTTGGTGAGCAATCCAGAAACAGCGGCACCAAGTCAGTGGCACAACGACAGCCGAATGATGAGCTCGGGTGTGATTCTTTACACAATGCGATCGTTTAATTGTGTGCGTATATGAATGCACATGCTGCGTATGAATGTATGCGTTGCTTGTGAAGTTTGACAACAGGCAAATGCTTCGGCCAGCGCGCTGGCAGTCTGAAGTAAATTTTCTGTTTCGGCGTCGAGAGCCAAGAGACTGAATCACAGTGGGCAAAAATGGTTATCTTGGGGTGAAAATTGAATAACATTCGTAAACATGTGGCTTGTTTAATGAGGCTATGTATTCAGAATTTTTTAGTTTTGATTAATAAATTTAGTCAAAATTTGTAAAAACATAAATAATAAATATTATAGTTTTGCACAACTTTTTTTCATTTTATAAATTTGATATACAAAATCTAATATAATTATGAATATTTAATCTATCCACTCAAAGAATTATAAATACACATGCTTTCAAGTGTTAAAAGTTGTTGCCACCAAAAAACCATTTTCGCCCACTGTGCTTCAGTCTCTTGGCTCTCGACCACGAAATATTGTAGAAAATTAACTTCAGGCTGCCAGAATCACACCCGAGCTCATCATTCCGCTGTCGTTGTGCGACTGACTTGATGCCGCTGTTTGCTGTTTCTGGATTGCTCACCAAAGACAGCCGAACGCTCACTCGTGAATCACTTCGGGCCGGGGGTCCACTGGGCAAGTACTATTCGCTGTTTGAGAACTCTATATGTTCGATGCTTAGTGATATAACATTCCTTCTCTCTCTACACTGTTAAAATAGTTCATATCAGATATTAACATTCATGAACATATAGAGTACTCAAACAGCGGAATCTACTCATTTGATGCAATGCGAAGACTGGGACCCCTGAACACGAGGTGTTTCACGAGTGAGCCATCGGCTCTCTTCGTTAGAAATCGCGAGAAGCGCACAGCGGCATCAACTCAGTCGCACAACGACAGAGAAACGATGAGCATGGGTGTATTTCTTTGCGCTCTGCGATCGTTTCAATGTGTGCGTATTTGCATGCACAAGTTCGCATATGAATGTATGCGTTGCTTGTGAAGTTTGACAACAGGTAAATACTTCGGCCACCGCGCTGGCAGCCTGAAATCAATTTTCTGTTTCAGCGTCGTGGGCCAAGAGACTGAGGCACAGTGGGCAGTAACATCCCCTGCACACCCAGTCTACGAGCCCCAACCACTATTAATTCGAACAGCATGTGTTTTTCACAGTGTGCAATGTTCAACACACGATATTTTCAATACTATTACAGATAGCGTATGCCAGTGAATTTTGTCTAAAAGAGAATTTTATTCTCTTGACGATGACAAAAATTTTTTAGTATATTCCAACAATAATAAAAATATGATTTATTTATTCAAAAGGTAGATTTAAGAGCTAAGAAAAAAATGACCACTATTAATTCGAACGCTGCGTAATATAACAAATAAATTAACATTAGAATTGTATAACGTCGCCTCTGGCCTGTATTACACATTTAACACGTTTTGGCATTGATTTTAATAAATTTTCGCAATGTTCGCGAGAAATCGAGTCCCACATTTTTTGCAACTTAACTTTAAGGTCAGAAATGCTCATTTGTGGCTCATTTCGAAGCTTTCTTTTCATTAGCCACCAAATATTTTCTATGGGGCTTAGATCTGGACTATTTGATAGCCAATCTAAAACCTCCATTTGTTTATATTGCAGCCAATTCTTGGTTGTTTTGGCTGTGTGCGATGATGCTCCGTCCTGCTGAAAAATAAATTCACCACAATCGGCCAGTTTTGGTATTGATGGCAGCAAACTTTCTTCTAATATATTAATATATTTTTCAGCATTAACCGTCCCTTCAATAAAATGCAGCTTTCCTAATCCTTTGGCAGACATACATCCCCATACCATAGTGCTTGCAGGAAACTTTACTGTCTTTTTAAAGCAGTCTTTATGGTATGTTTCTGTCTTTCTACGGATGACGCGTTTTCTGGTATCGCCGACACTAACAACAAATTTAGCTTCATCGCTAAATATGATGGTGTCCCATTGCCTTTGAGTCTAAGACATCCTTTCCCGAGCCCATTGCAAACGCTTTTTTTTGACGAAGCGTCAGCAAGGGTTTTTCCTTGGCCTACGAGTTAGATAAGTTATTGGGTATGATACATAAATAATAACAAAACATACTTTATAGAAACCATATCCAATATTTTTTAACTGTTGTCGCGTCCATTCTCGCTTGACAGTTTGGCCAATTTTCTGCGACCACTCCGAAGCCAAATTTCTTAATGATTGGCGACGATCAGCCTTTACAATTTTAGCCAGTTCCCTTTTGTCACGGGGTGTTATTGTTGATGTTCGGCTGCTATTTGTAATATTACTTTCAATATTCCCAGTTTTTTTGAACAATTGGATCACCCCATGCACCGACGACTTAGATAAATTTAATTGTTTGCTTATTTCCGGAATTGTCTTCCCAGATTTATAATAATATCTGATCAATTCTCCGATTTTGGTGCAATTAGGCTTACCACGTGCCATCGTTGCTAAACTTTGACTGTACTGCAGTAATTCTAAATTTTTTGCATTCTGCATTGTGTTATTATTTGCAGATTACAGCTACATAGTGATTCCGTTAGATTTGCTGCTTTTGCTTTGTTCTTCTTTTGAGTTAACGGTAAACTTGCGCAGCGTTCTAATTAATAGTGGTCATTTTTTTCTTATCTCTTAAATCTACCTTTTGAATAAATAAATCATATTTTTGTTATTGTGGGAAATACAAGAAATTTTTTTGTCATCGTCAAGAGAATAAAATTCTCTTTTAGACAAAATTCACTGGCATACGCTATCTGTAATAGTATTGAAAATATCGTGTGTTGAACATTGCACACTGCCAAAAACACATGCTGTTCGAATTAACAGTGGTTGGGGCTCGTACGATACAAGGAGAATTTGCAGAGTTTTTTTGTGCAGGTTCGGTTATCGATGTTACTAGAAAATATCGACGGTTTAAAGGACGGTCAAAAAAGGAGGGAATGACTAAAAGCTAAATTAAGCGGACGGACTATTTCTAAAAAACAATCATGTCGGACATTCAGATGGCATGCTCTTCTTCTTCACCATACTTATATTTTTTATACCTTTTATTTGCCAAAAGACAAACTTTTCATTCCATACATAATATTATATATCACAGCCAAGTACAACGAGAGCACCAGTCGAGCAGGACGCGACAGTGGGATACCCTTCGAACAATGTTCCTGTGTAGTTTAATTTGTTAATTCATACACATATTCATACTTTCAAATTGTTACTGACAGATGGCGCTCACCTGCCTGCCTTGTTGACTCACACAAGCACTTGGTGTTATGCTTATACTTTCTTAAATAACTTTGTGTTTATTGTCCGATCAAATTTAAATTTGGAGAATACTTATATACCTTAATCAGCGTAGTATATGTCAAAGTAGGAAAGTTGTATCTTTTATACGCCACTTGCAAATCGATTTTAAAAATTAAATTATTCATTTGCGGGGGTGGTGGGCGTGGCACCTAACATTTGAAATCAACATTTGAATTCTTGCCAAATTTGTTAACTCTACCTTTGGAATCTGTGTGTTCACACAGACAGACATGGCTCAATCGAATGGGCTAGTGTTGTTGAACAGGAATTCATATACTTTATAGAGTCTGCCACGCCTCCTTCTGCCTGTAACACACATTTGCACATAGGTATTATACCCTTTTTGCTAAAACGTGGGTACAGTCACATACGAATACAGCAGCGCTGGGAGTGTTCGAGAGGAAAATAATACTAGTCAAAATCTTTGTGGACGACTTTCGCATTTGAATGAACCACAGACTGTATGAGCTTTACAACGATATTGACGTAGTCCGGCGCATTACAATAAAACTTATGCGCTGGCTCGAACAAGAACCAAGAAGCTCCAGCGAGAGAAGGTGTTTAAGAAACGAGAATCGATGTTGGGCGATAAAGGGTACGACGGCTCCAATGGATGGACCAAGTGGAGGAGAACCTGGCTGCGCTTGGTGTAACCAATTGAAGGAGGCGCACAAGAACCAGAGGCTCCTGGTGCGAGAAGTTGAAGTCGGCCGTAACCTGATGGTGCAAAATTAAGATTGTGTCCATGGGCGTGCGTGTTCGTGTTTCGCAATTCCGCACGAAATAACACGAGCACATATAGCACGTATTATTACATTTGCAAAAAATATTATTTCGATTGTTTATATTACTTTTCGATGTTTCAAAAAGTAATTATAAATACCAACACGAAAGAAGCTGTTTGAGCTGTGATCGAAAGGCCGATTTTAAGTTATTTTCAGAGAAATATAATGAATTAATGAATAACCAGTAAGAAAAGCAACAGTCGGGCAGCACGCGACAGTGGGATACCCTTCGACCAATGTTCCCGTGTAGTTTAATTTGTTAAATTCATACACATATGCATATACACATGCTTTGAAATTAATGCCGACAGATGGCGCTCGCGCTTCGCCGCCTCTCTTGTTAGCTGACAGAAGCAATTGGTTTTATGGTTATTCTTTCTTAAATAACTTCTGTGATTATTGTCCGATCGAATTACAATTTGGAGAATACGTAGATAATTCATTCAGCTTAGTATATGTTAAAGTCTGAAAGTTGTAGCTTTTATACAACGCTTATAAATTGAGTTTAAAATTTTAATTATTGATTTACGGGGGCGGTGGGCGTGGCCCTAACATTTGAAATAAACTTGATCAGCTTATAGTACACAGGAGTCTCCTCCCAAATTTGGTAACTCTAGCTTTTAGCTGAGATCTGTGTGTTCACACAGACAGACGGACAGACAGACAGACATGGCTCAATCGACTTGGCTTGTGATCCTGAGCAAGAATATATATACTTTATGGGGTCTCCCACGCCTCCTTCTGCCTGTTACATACATTTTCACAAAGTTAGCATACCTTTTTTTGACCATTTTTAATGGTCGAAGGGTATAAAAATCCAAAAAAAATATTCGTATATTTTGAGGATGCGTGTTGAAAAATTTAATTTTTATGTCGTGCTGGGTTATGCCCATCTCTAGACCAGAATCCGTCTTTTGTACTTGAAAGTCCCTTCCCAGTCCCTTAATTGCGATGTAAATCTCTCTATTCGTGAGTTCTTCTCGAGTATTAATTTCAGTCGGTCGGGTTACTCGTCTGCGTCATTGCCCCTCAGCCGGCATGTCTAAATTTCTAAACTTTTAATTTTTAATAATTATTAACTTTACTAATACCTAACTTTCCTGATCTGATTTTCTGGATTTTCTGGCTTAGTTTAAAATTGGATTAATTTAAATGTAAAAATAAAATTTGCCTAAATTTAATTTTAAATTTTTAATTATTAAAGTTTTAATTTTAATTGTAATTCATAAACTGTCGACTATTATAGCCGACTTTACATATATAAATAAATAGCCATCAAAAGTCGTTCTGCTTTCATTCAACAAGAAGAAGAAGAGATCCTTGCTTGAGATAAGTCGATCAGGCCAAGCAAAATGAGCGACTAACTAAAAACAGCTTTAGGCTCAGAAGAAGGAGCTCATTCTCAAGTCCCAAATTCTCTTGCTAGCCTGACAAAAGTCGTTCTGGTTTCATTAGGAAACAGAGCATATATCCTTCGTTGAGTAGTTAACTCTTCTAAGGTATCTATGAGCATATGTTTTCTACTAATCCATACCAAGAATGTGTTTGATAATTTTGTCGTCTACTATACTCTTCAGAGTCTACACTTTGTTGTCTAGGTGATAGTTCAAGGTGTCCAAGAAGAAGATAAGGATAAGAAAATAAGGAATGCCTCCTTATGAGAAGAATAACTGGACTGGATAGGAAAGAGAAGGTTATGTTCAGGTTCATTTTTCTCCAATCAAATTATAATGGTAAGAAACCGAATAACAAGAAATGAATATACATATATTTCAAATTGTACAAACCTTCTGTAGTGCTGCTGGGGGTGACCTTTTCGGTGACCTTGAAGACTTCTCCGAGTGGAAGCATGTCGAGATTTTCGCTGCGTCGCTGTAAACATATGAACTGCTCTACTTGCATGTGCCTCAGTCCCTTCACATGAAGTACCATTTCGTGTAGGTGCTTAGCCACGAAATTGCATAGCTGGCAATACAAAGCCTTTTGCTGGCCATGACAATCCGCCGGACCTAACGTCGTATCGCCTTCGGAAGCGTAGCTTGAGCTTTTGCGTAGCTGATTTTGCTGGCTTATAAAGAGCAAGTGCTGAAAGATCATACGCATGGTATCATGCCGCATCTGCTGTGTGTGCAGCGCGAGTTTTTGTATGGAGTTGGTATGAAAGTCGCAGCAATTGCACTTCAACTGAACCATATTTGATGCCAACTGTAATTGATTCTGCAGCTTATACTCATTACGAGCGCCACCCTCTCGAATGTGATTGATGAAATTCAGCTTCTGCAAATGTTTGTCCGTTTTGCTATGCAACTGAAAGTTCGCCTTCAGATTTGTCTTGTAGTTGCATAGCCGGCATATATAGTTGTTTTTGTGTATGACCATTATGTCTGTAGAGGCGCTAGATGATTGGCGAGAGCGATCCAATACCAGATGCTGGTTGAGATCCTCAATATTATTGGTAGTAAAGCACTCACAGATGAGGCAACTAAATTGCGCTGTCGGCCACAACTCTGGAGAGCTGGCTGGCAGGGACTCCAGGGCATCGGTACTAGTTGGGCCGGATTCGTTGGCATGCCTTAGCAAGCCCAGAGTCATGCCAATGCCTTGCGACAGTTTCAATGACTTTGGAGAGAAGGTGTACGCTGGTGCTTGCAGTTGGTCGGGTGTGCTAACCGGCGATGGGGACGTTGTGGCGTGTGGTGACAGCTTAAGTTGATGCTGAAGCTGATGATGTTGATTCTGTTGATGTTGTTGATGCTGTTGATGTTGCTGGTTGGTGGAAGAGTTCTGCTGCAGTAGTTGAATCATCAGAGCTTGGTTATACGCCATGTCGGCAACCTCAGAGACTGGTAAGAAACTATTGTTGCTACCACTGACACTCGTTGCAACGTTTTGTTGCTGATGCTGCTGCTGTAGAAAGTTAAATGCCTGAATGTGCTTTATATTGTTCTGCAGCACAGCCATGTTGTGTGTATGCTTTTCACTTGTCATATGTATACGCAGATTGCGCGCCACCGACGTTTCGTAACTACAGATTTCGCAACGGAACGAGGGCTTTACTTTGAGAGAAGCTGACGTTCCCGTTACCGTTCCCTGTCCCGTTCCAGTTATCGCTACTGATGATGCAGCCACACTAGCAGTGATGCTGCAGGCATTGCTGCCTGTACTGGGGGGCACCACCAGTGGAGGCAGTTGCATTTGCTGAGATCCCACTCCCACAACCTGGCCAGCTCCAGCTCCTTGCGGCGATGGACTGGAGAGTAGAAGTTTTGCGCCCGCAGACGCTGCCGCGGCGGCAACCATGTTCTGCGAGCTATTTAACTCCTGCATATTATTTAAATGCTTATCTGACTGCATATGTATGGAAAGATTTCCCTTTGTCGTTGTCGAATAATTGCATATTTCACAGCGATATGGCTTGTATCCACAAGAATATGACTCTCCGCGTGCCAGTCGAGGATGTTGTTGACCTATCGAGTGAATTTAATAGGGAAAATAAACTTTCATGATTAATCAAATAAGTGAAATGCAGTAAGAATAACGTTATACTCCACGATTTATCCTATGTTAGTTATATATAATCGTGCACAATTGGACTTCGTATGAGGAATCTGTTTTCCAACTGAATGTTCCTATTGCAAGCTATAAGATGTAGATGTACGACTTAAAAGTATATGATTATACTGTCTTAAAATAGTATACTTTTAAGTCGTACATCTACATTTTATAACTTTCAATAAAAACTTTGATTGAAGCTGATAGGTTAAGTTATTTCGAATAAAATATACCAGGGACTTTAAATAATAATTATGAGATTAAAACCAGTAAGAAAAGCAACAGTTGCGCAGCACGAGACAGTGGCATACTCTTAGACCTATGTTTCTATGTATAGTATGTATGCACATACTTTAAAATTAATCTTGACAGATGCAGTCCGAGCTTCGCGCTCGCCCGCCTTCCTTGTTAGGTGACACAATCACTTGGTTTTATGTTCATACTTTCTTAAATAACTTCTGTGTTTATTGGAGAATACGTAGATATTTCATTCAGCTTAGTATATGTTAAAGTCAGAAAGTTGTATCTTTTATAGAGCGCTTAAAAATTGACTTTTAAAAATTAAATTATTGATTTGCGGGGCGGTGGGAGTTGCATTCAACATTTGAAATAAACTTGATTTCCGCCTAGTACACAGAAACCTTTATGCCAAATTTGGTGCCTCTAGCTCTTATAATAGCTGAGATCGGTGTGTTCATCTGGTCATCGGGACAACTAGACAGACAGACATGGCTCAATCGACTCGGCTAGTGATCCTGAGCAAGAATATATATACTTCATGGGGTCGGCCACGTATCCTTCTGCTTGTTACATACATTTGCACAAAGTTAGTATACCCTCTTTTGAACATTTTTAATGGTCGAAGGGTATAAAATTAAAGCTCATAAAAGTCACTGAAAAAGGTGGGAAAAATGCTACCTTGTTTTTTAATTTTTATATTTGATTTTTAAAAATATAAATAAATTTATAAATTTTATTTATTGAAAATGGTCAAAAAAGGGTATACTAACTTTGTGCAAATGTATGTAACAGGCAGAAGGAGGCGTGGGAGACCCCATAAAGTATATATATTCTTGCTCAGGATCACAAGCCGAGTCGATTGAGCCATGTCTGTCCGTCTGTCTGTCTCTCTGTGTGAACGCACAGATCTCAGCTATTATAAAAGCTAGAGTTACCAAATTTGGTAGGAAGACTCTTGTGCACTATAAGCTGATCAAGTTTATTTCAAATGTTAGGTGCCACGCCCACCGTCCCCGTAAATCAAAAATTTAATTTTTGAACTTAAATTTTAAGCGCTGTATAAAAGATACAAGTTTTTAACTTTAACATTTACTAAGCTGAATGAAATATCTACGTATTCTCAAAATTACAATCCGATCGGACAACAAACACAAAAGTTATTTAAGAAAGTAAGAACATAAAACCAAGTGCTTCTGTCAGCTAACAAGTGAGGCGGGCGAACGCGATGCGCGAGCGCCATCTGTCGGGAATAATTTCAAAGCTTGTGCATATGTATGTATGTATATGCCTACATATGTACATAGGAACGAAGGGTATCCCACTGTCGCGTGTCGCGCGACTGTTGCTTTCCTTACTGGTTTTTTCTTTCATTTCACAGAGCTAAGATTTTAATTGTAATTTAAAATTATAAATTATAACTAATAATTGTTTTTTTTTACTTTTAAACAGTCGACTGACCTTAGTCGACTATAAACTAATTAAATAAATATGCATATGCACAGGCTTTGAAATTAATCCCGACAGATGGCGCTCGCGCTTCGCGCTCGCCCGTCACCCTTGTTAGCTGGCAGAAGCACTTGGTTTTATGCTCATACTTTCTTAAATAACTTCTGTGATTGTTGTCCGATCGGATTGTAATTTGGAGACTACGTAGATATTTCATTTAGCTTAGTATATGTTAAAGTCAGAAAGTTGTATCTTTTATACAGCGCTTACAAATTGAATTCAAAAATTAAATTATTGATTTGTATGGGCGGTGGGCGTGGCACCTAACATTTAAAATAAACTTGATCGTACACAAGAGTCTTCCTGCCAAATTTGGTAACTATAGCTTTTATAATATCTGAGATCTGTGCGTTCACACAGACAGACAAACAGACGCACAGATTTTAATTGAGATTAAGATTTTAATTGTAATTTAAAATTATAAATTATAACTATAAATTGTTTTTTTTTACTTTTAAACAGTCGACTGACCTTAGTCGACTATAAACTAATTAAATAAATATGCATATGCACAGGCTTTGAAATTAATCCCGACAGATGGCGCTCGCGCTTCGCGCTCGCCCGTCACCCTTATTAGCTGGCAGAAGCACTTGGTTTTATGCTCATACTTTCTTAAATAACTTCTGTGATTGTTGTCCGATCGGATTGTAATTTGGAGACTACGTAGATATTTCATTTAGCTTAGTATATGTTAAAGTCAGAAAGTTGTATTTTTTATACAGCGCTTACAAATTCAATTCAAAATTTAAATTATTGATTTGTATGGGCGGTGGGCGTGGCACCTAACATTTAAAATAAACTTGATCGTACACAAGAGTCTTCCTGCCAAATTTGGTAACTATAGCTTTTATAATATCTGAGATCTGTGCGTTCACACAGACAGACAAACAGACGCACAGACGGACAGACAGACAGATATGGCTCAATCGACTCGACTTGTGATCCTGAGCAAGAATATATATACTTTATGTGGTCTCCCATTTGCACAAAGTTAGTATACCCTTTTTTACCATTTTCAATGGCCGTAGGGTATAAAAATCAAATTGAAATTGCTCATAAAACGAGCTAGATCATATATCGTCTTTTCGAATCATGTTGCTATTAATCTTGAAGTTGTTATGAGTTGATCGACTGCAAGTTTGTATGATGAGGAGGTTCTTATGTATTTTATATATTTTGCCCTTGAACTTAAGTCGCTAATAAGTCTAAACCATTATCTAAACAAGTGAATTCATATAGATCTGCGATTTTTTGCTATCGAAAAATATGGATCAAATATGGATTTGCATAAAAAAATATAAAATAAAGTGCTCCATAAGACTTGAAATTTTGACATTAGCATACGGTGAAACTTTTCTGAGTAAAAAAAATGTTTACAAGTGGTACAAATTCTTCCAAGATGGCCGAGAAGATGCCAATGACGAGCCTCGCTCTGCCAAAATCGGCGAGCACGCAAAACACTTATAATCTTTACGCCTCTCACAACCAAACAAAAAATGCTATATAAACTGATAGGTATTGCGGTGTAGATCATATATATTTACCAATATATGATCAATTTCAATTTGATTTTTGATTTCTGATTTTTATAATAAAAATCAAGTTACAACTATATTTTTGATTTTTATTTTAAAAATCAGAAATAAAAGTTATAAGCAAAATGCAAATATAATAAATCAAAATGAGTTTTAAATAAAAAAAATTGTTTATGACTCTTATTTTGAATTTTTTTAATAAAAATTATAACCGTTACGGTCCCTGAAATATACTGTTCTTTATACACATTTATTATATATTACTGTTAGTATACTATACTTATATATTATTACTATTAGGAGACTATACTTATTATATAATAATGACATTAAAACATCTATTCAAAACAAATTTGGCATTGAATTTGGAGCATCGAACAACTTCATTCTACAGCTCTTCCAGCTTTCCAAACTAAGCAACTTGAATGTGTTGAAGGTAAACTATTTAATTTCCTATAAATGTAAAATGGTATACTCTGTTGCAGATTGGCAACCCCAGCAATAGAGGAAAGTTGGCATTCCTGCAAACGAAGAGTTTTGCCAGAAGAGAGTCATAGTCGGTTGTCTCGCGTATAAAGTTGACAGTTGAACCGCTATTAAGTTGTTAAAGTTGCCAAATATTAAGTTGTGAGAAACACTAAAGTAGTAAGCCATTATTTTGTATCTAATTAACCTTACAGAATTAATTTGAACCATAATAATCAACTCTTTTTAATAATAACCTTACATAAACAAAATCATGATTTAACTATTGAATAACATTATATTTAATTCAGTTAATAACTGATATTTATATCGAAAGATTTATCTATTAGGTGTGCAAGTAAGTTCCGCTGTAAGTTTGTCAGTAGATGGGTCTAGAAATAAGTGATGTTTGACTTAGCCAAAATATCACAAGCCAAGCTTAAATATATGTTAAGCAAACCACTTCAAAAACTTAGTGATTTTGTTATTGTCTAATGTCTAATTTAAAGCAAAATAATTCTCATTAGCGGAAAGTGTAATTTTTCTTCTTTAATTTGAAGAAAACGGCATCGAGAACTGCAACAAGTGTACGGAGTTGCTGCGCTAAGTGAAACCACAAGCCGGCATTGATTCCGCCGTTTTAAAAATGCTGATTATGATGCCGATGTGAAGGAAAGTTCAAGATCCAAACCCAAACGCAGAAATATTAGCATTACTCGTTGAGGTTTCGTGCCAAACGGAACAAGAAGTTGGCAGTTCCTCTTGAAGCCAAGAGATGTTGATCATCGTTTTTTCGCCTTTGAACAATTGCTACAGTGGCTCAAAAGCAAGAATTTTCTTTGTAACGAATGATGAAAAATGGATGTATTGCAGCAAAGCAAAGGGAAACAAATCTTGGGGACTAACGAACTCGGCTTAATATTGACGCTGCAAAGGCTACTGTGCTGTGTAAGCAGATAGCTGTTTTCTATTTTGAGTTGTTGAAACCATCACGGCAACGGTATCGAACTCAATTGATGCGATTGAACCAAGCACTGCGCGAAAACAATAGTACGATAATGCAATAATGTAATAATGTAATTTTACTGTATGACAAATCTTCTTCGATTCACATTGCGAAAACTGTTTAAATGTACTTGGGGAACGCTCTATTGAGAAGTCCGAACCCACCCGCTATATTCCCCCAGATATTGCACTGCGATGGCACATGGCCTGGCGGATCCTGGCAGTTCAATAAAGTATGAAGACATTGAAAAATGACGAGATAAGCTTAAAATACAAAAACTAATACATTTAATTATATAGTACGAGCTCTGACAGTAAAATGGTAAAAAGTTGTGTCTAGCGATGGCAAATACTTTCAATATTTCATTTGTATTAGTTTTTATACCCTTCGACCATTGAAAATGGCCAAAAAAGGGTATGCTAACTTTGTGCAAATCTATGTAACAGACATAAACAGGATCACTAGCCGAGCCCTGGATTTCCGGATGACAAGATGAACAAACAGATCTCAACTATTATAAGAGCTAGAGACACCAAATTTGGCATGAAGGTTTCTGTGTACTAGGCTCAGATTATGTTTATTTCAAATGTTGGGTGACACGCCGACCACCCCCGCAAATCAATAATTTAATATATGAACTCAATTTATAGGCGCTGTATAAAAGATATAACTTTCTGACCTTAATATTATACTAAGCTGAATGAAATATCCACGTATTTTCCAAATTGCAATCCGATCGGACAATAAACACAAAAGTTATTTAAGAAAGTATAAGCATAAAACCAAGTGTTTGTGTCAGCTAACAAGGGAGTATATAGAGAATAATTTCAAAATATGTGCATATGTATATTTTCGTACATAGGAACATAGGTTGAAGAGTATTCCTCTGCCGCTAGCCGAGCGACTGTTGCTTTTCTTACTTGTTTTTTATAATTAAGTTAAATATTTAATCAAAAAAAACAGTAAGAAAAGCAACAGGCGCGCACCACGCGACAGTGGGATAACCTTCGACCTATGTTCCCGTGTAGTTTAATTTGTTAAATTCATACACATATCCATATGTAAAGCATGTACAATTGTTCCCAACAGATGGCGCTCGCACTCGCCCGCCTCTCTTGTTAGCTGATAGAAACATTTGGTTTTATGCTCATACTTTCTCAAACTACATCTTTGATTATTGTCCGATCAGATTACAATTTGAGGAATACGTAAACAATTCATTCAACTTAATATACTCGTATGTTAAAGTCAGAAAGTTGTAGCTTTTATGCAGCGCTTACAAATTCAGTTGAAAAATTAAATTTTTGATTTACGGGGGCGGTGGCACCTAACATTTGAAATAAACTTCATCAGCTTATAGTACACAGGAGTCTTATTGCCAAATTTGGTAACTCTAGCTTTTATAATAGTTGAGATCTGTGCGTTCACATGGACACGCGGACAGGCGGACAGACGGACAGACATGGCTCAATCAACTCGGATTGTGATCCTGAGCAAGAATATATATACTTTATGGGGTCTCCCACGCCTCCTTCTTCCTGTTACATACATTTGCACAAAGTTAGTATACCCTTTTTTGACAATTTTCAATGGTCGAAGGATATTATCAGCGAGAACTTAGTTGTGCAGCTAATGTAATAAAAATCAAATCTCACCTGCCAAGCAATAGCCACAAGCACTTTCTCCGTCTGGATGTTTCTCGCGCATATGAATCTCTAACGTCTCTTGGTATTTATAATGCCAATTGCACTGCGGACATTTGAGGGTCTTACATGAGTTCCGTGTGGACATCTGCACTCCACTGTTAAGGCGTGCCGAACTCAATAGCAATTCGCAGCTGCAATGATACAGATAAACGATATATATTTTATATTATTCTAAAGAGAATTACAAAAGAGAAAACGTGGAAGAAACGTGCCAACCATTTGCAGGGTATTATCTACGAGTACTCAGATTGGTCCAATACTTGTTATATGTTCAAAAAGTATCGCGAATTTTGAATTTCCTTGGGTTACGTATAATCGAAATTTCGATTTATATACTCTTCGACCATTGAAAATGGTCAAAAAAGGGTATACTAACTTTGTTCAAATGTATGTAACAGGCAGAAGGAGGCGTGGGAGAAAAGTATATATATTCTTGCTCAGAATCACAAGCCGAGTCGATTGAGCCATGTCTGTCTGACTGTCTGTGTGAACGCACAGATCTAAGTTATTATAAAATCTAGAGTTACCAAATTTGGCAGGAAGACTCCTGTGTACTATAAGCAGATCAAGTTTATTTCAAATGTTAGGTGCCACGCCCACCGCCCCCACAAATCAATAATTTAATTTTTGAACTCAATTTGTAAGCGCTGTATAAAAGATACAACTTTCTGACTTTAACATATACTAAGCTGAATGAAATATCTACGTAGTCTCCAAATTACAATCCGATCGGACAACAATCACAGAAGTTATTTAAGAAAGTATGAGCATAAAACCAAGTGCTTTTGTTAGCTAACAGGGGAGGTGGGCGAGCGCGGAGCGCGAGCGCCATATGTCGGTATTAATTTTAAAGCATGTGCATATGCATATGTGTATGAATTTAACAAATTAAACTACACGGGAACATAGGTCGAAGGGTATCCCACTGTCGCGTTTGGCGCGACTGTTGCTCTCGGTTTGTTTTGTTATGTTGGTACGTACACTCTTCCTGAACATCTGTACCAAGTTTCAAGTGTATAGCATTTTTTGTTTGGTTGTGAGAGCTGTAAAGGTTATAAGTGTTTTTCGTGCTCGCCGATTTGCTTTTTTCGGTCTTGGCTCACATGGGCTCTTTCATTGGGACAATTGGGCTTTGGTTTCGATATCATAACCCAAGATCCGTCACCAGTTGTGACCCTTTTGAGTAAATCTGGATCATCGTTGACGTCATTCAACAGCTCTTGAGCGATGCTCATGCGACGTTTCTTTTGGGATTCAACATCAAATAATTAAATAATTCGACCAGATTTATTTTGTAGTGATAAATATATATGTATGTGTTAACTTTTTATTAAACACCAGAAACCAGCCACTCTCGTTAAATTCAAAAATCAAAAGAGGAAGAATACATCGCGTCTTCCACTTTAGGTGTGACCGGATAACTTAATAACTACAATGCCATTTTTGGTATTTTATAAAATACTAATTTGGGGATATTTAAGCTTCATATTTCAACACTAACACACGTCTCATGCCTAAAACGATAATAAAAATTTTATTGCACGAGCCAAGCGATATACCGATGATTTTCCAAAACAATTTTCTTCGCTGCTTGAACGTTTTCATTAGTTGTTGACGTGCTTGGGCGTCCAGACCGAGGCTCGTCATTGGCATCTTCTCGGCCATCTTGGAAGAGTTTGTACCACTCGTAAACATTTTTTTTACTCAGAACAGTTTCATCGTATGCCACTGTCAAAATTTCAAGTCTTATGGAGCACTTTATTTTATTTTTTTTTTATACAAATCCTTTGATACATATTTTTGGATAGCCTTTGAGGCACTGCAATATATACGTATGTTGTCACAAAATTTGATGACTCTAGCTCTTACAGTTTCTGAGATCCAGGTGTTCATACAAACAGACAGACGACTCGGCTACTGATACTGATTCATAATATATATAGTTTATGGGGTCGGAGATGCCTCCTTCTGCCTGTTACGCACATTTCCGTTCCGACAAACACAATAGAGCATGAATTTTTTTAAAATCCATGGGCTAACGAGAGCAACAGTCGCGCAAAACGCGACAGTGGGATACCCTTCGACCAATGTTCCCGTGTAGTTTAATTTGTTAAATTCATACACATATGCATATGCACATGCTTTGAAATTAATCCCGACAGATGGCGCTCGCGCTTCGCGCTCGCCCGTCTCCCTTGTTAGCTGACAGAAGCACTTGGTTTTATGCTTTCTTAAATAACTTCTGTGTTTATTGTTCGATTGAGTAGATATTTCATTTAGCTTAGTATGTCAGTCAGAAAGTTGTATCTTATATACAGCGCTTACAAATTAAGTTCAAAAATTAAATTATTGATTTGTGGGGGCGGTGGGCGTGGCACCTAACATTTGAAATAAACTTCATCTGCTTATAGTACACAGGAGTCTTCCTGCCAAGTTTGGTAACTCTAGCTTTTATAATAGCTGAGATCTGTGCGTTCACACAGACAGACGGACAGACGGACAGACAGACAGACATGGCTCAATCGACTCGGCTTGTGATCCTGAGCAAGAATATATATACTTTATGGGGTCTCCCACGCTTCCTTATGCCTGTTACATACATTTGCACAAAGTTAGTATACCCTTTTTTGACCATTTTCAATGGTCGAAGGGTATAAAAACACAGCATTTTAAACTTTTATTTTTTATTTGCATTGTATGGTAACAGAATTGGTTCGCAATGCACCTTTGTCGATGGGCCAAGGAGTGAGGCAATGGCCGAGTGGTTAAAGTGGCGGACTGCAATTGCGAAAAACTGAGGGAGAGTGCGTGGTTGAGGCGGGTGCGAATAATCATTTAATAATTATTTCTTATTTTATTTTATTTTGTTTACTTTTTTTTATTCTAAGAAACAAAAAGAAAAGTTACAGTCAAGCGGGCTGTAATATAGCCGCATACATCCTTATTAAAATATATAATTAAATTCCATTTCATATTTATTATGCAATATGAAAGACAATCAAATTTTAATAGTTATAAATACTATTAATTATTTATAAATAAAGTTTACTATTTTTATTTTATTTAGCAAGCATTAAAACGCGAGCTAATGCGTTCTTCAATTTCGTCAGTAAGATATTTTGCAATTAGAATGCTCTCAATATTTTGCAATTAGAATGCTAGAAAATAACAGGCAGTTATGAATGTGCGAGTGGGACGCCCATACATACATGTATTGGCGTCCCACTTCAACACACATTATTGCACGAATGTATGTATATACATACATACGTACAATTAGATTTGCAGTTGCTGTTGTGTACACCCGAAAGAAAACTAAGTTTTAATTACATATGTATATTGCTTAACTAAAACTTAAAAATCGCCTACCTATACCTATTGCCTACGGTATACTATGATAATCCATGGCCTTATACAGTCAGCATTTGACTGTAGCGTTCGTATTTTTTAAATATGCAATTTTATATCTCACTTTGATAGGCAATGGTTAAGTTATTGTTTAAGCTATTTATAAAATCAAAACTGATCTTCACACAAAAGCCTTCATTTCGCCAGACTGTTCCTATGCCAGCTAATTTGTATAGTGTTCTGATTTTGATGAAATTATTATTATATATACAAGAGGTGCGATATACCAAATTTGCTTGCATTATCATGACAAATAATAAAAATGGGCCTATAGTTTGTATGACAGCTATACGATATATCATTGCGATGCGTCTCGTGCCGACTTATTTACAGCGTGGAGCAATAAGAAGCATCAAGATCGCCTTACAACTGAGATACTAGTTTACGTTCCAACAGATGCTATTGATGCTGATTCGGAATATATTGTATTTAGTGTATGGGATCGAAAATGTCTTCTAAGCTGCGTTGCAAACTCCTGGCCAAAACTAATATACGCACTGCAGGGGTATAAGTACAAAATCACAGCATAAACCATTTCAAATACACAAACAAAACATAACATGTCGTTGTAAATATCTGACTAACAGAGCTATGAATCTGCTGTTAATATTATTGTGAAACTAATAAATTAAATATAATTGAATAAACATTCGTTCATATATAGAGGCTTCACTCGCAGCATTTGAAACAAGTTTTCTATTTATGCCAACCAATTACCTTCCATTATTCATTTCCTTCAATGCACTGCAGTGCATTAGTACTTTTTTTAATTTAATCTCTAGCCGAGTCGATTGTCTGTCCGTCTGTCCTTCTGTCTGTGTGAACGCACAGATCTCAGCTATTATAAAAGCTAAAGTTACCAAATTTGGCAGGAAGACTCCTGTGTACTATAACCTGATCAAGTTTATTTAAAATGTTAGATGCCATGCCCACCGCCCCCGTAAATCAAAAATTTAAAGTTTGAACTCAATTTATAAGCGCTGTATAAAAGGGGGTAAAAGCTACAACTTTCTGACTTTAACATATACTAAGCTATATACAGTCAGCACCTGACTGTAGCGTTCGTATTTTTTTGTTTTCTTATGTTGGTACACTCTTCCCGAAAATCTGTACCAAGTTTCAAGTGTATAGTATTTTTTTTTTGGTTGTGAGAGGCGTAAAGGTTATAAGTGTTTTGCTGTGTCTGACGCTAGATTTGAACTTCGGTATGCTTGCTTAAATTAGGTATGCTTAAGTATATAAGTTAACAACTAAAATGTTGCAATTTAGAATAATGAACTCCAGTACGCAAGTTCCAATCTGCAAGCTCAGCGTCTGCATAATTTCCTGCACGCGCTGAGCTGCAAAGCTAAATTCTAAGAATCTGTTTGGCAAATGCTTTCGCTCCCACCAATGCATGTGATTCCAAGAAGACTGCAACAATTCGACCAACAAGACATCAGCCGATATCGTGGCCTATTGGAAGCAGCGAAGCAGACGTCGATCCTCTGCCTCCAAGGGCAGCGCAGCTCACAGCCAAGACTCACAGCTTGTTAGGGACAGCTTTGGGTGATTAGTTGTAAATTGGATTTAAACCAATAAAGTCATTGTTCTTAATTGAACTTTAAAATCTTTTATTTTTTACTTTGTAACTTGCAAGTAATTAACTGGCGCCCGAGCAGGGACCGGTACGCGTACGAAACAGCAAAACGTCTAGTAAGTTCGCGGCTGGCAATTACATTTATCGCAACCGATCTAAAACGCGAGTGAAGTGAACGTGCAACTCCGAAAAAAAATGTTTTTCGTTCGTTCAAATCAACTCCGGCAAATCGAACTTAACTTGTTTATTTGCCCATCAGTGGACTCCAAGGACTGAAGGCATGGCCACAGACCACCCCTCAACCCTATACGCATCGCAGGATCCCTAGTAGTCGTGGGACAAACAGGATGAAATCCGGATCGTCGGAGGGAGGACCCACATCATTTAAGTTACCTATACTACTGTAAGATTAAACAAGACAATTATCAACTAACACTTAATTAAAACACTAATAGATTAAGCAAACACGGATATAAAAAACCGTAAAACTATAAATCCAACAAAAAGATCACAGGAGTGATATAACTAATTCCAACTTTACGATTCCCAAGGGACCCTCTAAAGTAAAAGGAAAAAACCAGCCACTGGTTATAAACAAACAAGCAACACACACCCACACACACACACACATACACACACACACAAGAGAATCATTTCTAAGAAACTACATCTTAGTAACATTATTTGATCCCTTGACTCACTTAAAACTCGACTCATTCTTAGTCCAGATTCGTTTAGCGTTTCATGGCTAACGCCAATAACCTGATCAGGCCCTCAATACCAACTGCAGAAGCTTGTAGACAAAGAATCAGACGACAGGAGGAACAAGAACTTAATAGAAATATGGTCGAAAACATAGACAGAGCTGCATTAGCAGCAGCAGTGAGTGAAATCCTAGCACAACAATTGCCAGGTTTGTTGAGACGTCACAATTCTTCAGAAGAATTTGCGAACGTAACAGACCAGGTAATTGCCCCAGAGCATGCAGGAAACTTAGGAGACTTAGACAGAGTGCCGGATATAGTAAAAACTATTCGAAACTTTTCAGGTGACCCTTCAGAGTTCAGCTCATGGAAGAAGGGAGTAGATCTTATCTTAGAAGCGTACAGTGCTTACCAGGGTACCCCATTATACTATGGTATCTTACATACCATACGTAATAAGATTGTAAGACACGCTGACATGGCACTAGAGTCCTACAATACCCCATTGAACTGGTTAGCGATTTCAAAGTGTGTGACTCTTCATTACGCAGACAAACGCGATATTAACACATTAGAATATCAAATGACGATGCTTATACAGGGTGCTAACCAATCGGTGGAAGAATTCCATCAAACGGTTTATAAACACCTGTCACTAATCCTAAACAAGATCGGTTGTATGGGGTTAGGAAGAGAAGCAGAATTGTTAATGACGAAGATGTACAGAGACAAAGCTCTAGACACCTGCGTACGACGATTACAAGGCGACTTGCCTCGCCTACTGGGAATCAAAGAACCAGTAGACTTACCCTCAGCATTACACCTTTGCCTCAAGTTAGAAAACGAGAACTTCAGGGCAAGACATGCTACAAATATGGGACAGACAAGACAGTTTAGGAATCAGACTGCTAAACCTTCACCTGCTCATCGCAGTACTTTATTCATAAATAGACAACCACCAATTCCACCTACAAGAACTCAATATTACCAAATCGGACAACAACCACCGACTGCTTTACCACGACAAAATTCAAACAATTTCGGTTACCAGCCAGCAGCTGCACCTCGATCTTTCCATAATAGGCAATTCCCGCGACTACTGTCTGCGCCACCTAGGCCGCTGGCCCCAAAACCACTGCCTCGTCCAGAGCCTATGGATGTGGACCCCAGTGTTCAGACCATGGTAAATTACATGAATAGACCTCGCTTCGAACCAGGCAAAAGACCACCTGGTCCAATACCAGATGGGATGAAGCGACAAAGGAATTTTAATATACAGACCACAACGGAAGAAAACGAAACGCGACCCACTGAGACTCCATTGACAATGACTACAACAACCTTGACGACAACCTGGACGATTACGTAGACCAGATAGACGAAGCCGACGCTGACAATAACTCGTACGATTACTACGATGACGCAACATTGAATTTTTTAGAATAAAGAATACCTCTCTTCCATATTTCATATGCAAGATGAGGAATGGCAAATTTATTAGAATACTTACAGACACCGGTTCAAACAGAAACTATATCCAGCCTAAATTCGTCAATAACCCTATTCAAAACAAAGCACCTTTCAATGCTGTCTCAGTAGGCGGCAGCACAGCAGTTACGCACCATAAAGTAGCGAACCTTTTTAATATTCCAGACGTTAAAGTAAAATTTTTCCTGTTGCCCACATTGAAATCTTTCGATGCCATTTTGCGCAACGATAGTTTGAAAGAATTAGGGGCAGAGATAAAAATCAGCAATAATATTATGATATTAAAAAACGGTATCTCGATCCCCATCAAAGAAAAAACTGGCAAAAACATTCGAAGCAGTCAACACAATTATTCCGAGAACATCCCACTTGTCTGACATACAAAAAGCCAATCTAAGCGAATTACTCAAGTCATTTCCAGACTTGTTCGCAGACCCAAACCAGAAACTGACCTTCACAACAAATGTGAAGGCAACGATCCGAACCTCGTCCGATACTCCGGTTTACTCGAAATTCTATCAGTATCCAATGACACTGAAAGATGAAGTAAACAAACAGATAAAAGAACTTTTAGAAGATGGTATAATTCGACCTTCTAGGTCTCCGTATAATTCACCAGTGTGGATTGTACCTAAAAAGGCAGACGCTTCAGGCGAAAAAAAATATCGCATGGTTATTGACTATCGTAAACTTAATAAAATAACCATTGCAGATAAATACCCTATTCCCGAGATAAATGAGGTACTTACACAATTAGGGAACAATAAAGTATTCTCTGTTTTAGATCTGAAAAGTGGCTTCCATCAAATCTCTTTGAAAAATAGTGACATAAAAAGACCGCCTTCTCCGTAAGCAACGGAAAGTATGAGTTTACACGACTCCCATTCGGTCTAAAGAATGCGCCCTCAATTTTCCAACGTGCATTAGATGACATACTTCGAGAACATATTGGAAAAATATGTTTTATTTACATAGACGATATCATCATATTTAGTAAAGATGATGATACACATATTGAGAACTTGGCTAAAATTTTTCAAACTTTACAGAACGCTAACATGAAATGTCAGTTAGACAAATGTGACTTCTTGAAAAGCAAAGTCGAATTCCTTGGATTTGTTGTCTCCGATAGGGGAATAGAAACTAATCCGAGTAAGGTAGCAGCGATAGCAAATTATCCCTGCCCTAAAACTTTGAGGGATCCCTTCCTAGGGCTTTCCGGCTACTAAAGAAGATTTATACAAAATTACGCCAAATTGGCAAAGCCCCTAACTTCACTTTTAAGAGGGGAAGATGGACACGTGACCAAAAGAATGTCATCTAAAAAATTTTAATTTCATTAGACAATGAAACTTTAGACTCTTTTAAGAAGCTTAAAAGTAACTTAGTTTCAGATGAAATAATTCTCCGTTACCCAGATTTCAAGAAGGAGTTCCATTTAACTACTGATGCTTCAAATTTCGCGATCGGAGCAGTTCTATCGCAAGACAACTACCCTATATCATTTCTCTCTAGAACACTTTCTAAAGCCAAAGAAAATTATGCGGCTAACGAGAAAGAGATGCTAGCCATAATTTGGGTACTCAAGGCCCTCAAAAATTACCTGTATGGTAAAGCAAAGGTTAAAATCTTTACAGATCATCAACCTTTAACACATTCTCTGAGTAGCTGGAATGGAAATGCCAGAATCAAGAGATGGAAGGCATATTTAGAGGAGTATGATTACGAAATATTCTATAAACCGGGAAAAGAAAATGTTGTTGCAGACGCGCTCTCAAGAATACCTTTAGAGCAAATTAACTCCGTTGCCTCTACACAACATACCGCCGAAAGTTCTAGCCATGACTTAATCGTTAGCGTCGAAGCCCCAATAAATGTTTTCAAAAATCAAATTTTCTTTTACAAATCAGATAAATACGACTACAAGTTCAACATCCCATTTCCTACCTTCCATAGACATGAAATATACAGACTCGACTACACTACGGACGATATAATAACAGACCTAAAAAAATATCTCAACCCTTCCGTAATTAACGGTATTCACACGACTGAAAATATAATGGGAAAAATACAGACAATCTACCGAAGTCACTTCAAAGGAATCAAAACTCGATTCACCCAGTCCAGGGTTGAAGACTTGACAGACGAAACTGAAACTTCAAATACACAGGAGAGCACATCGAAACGCTCTGGACAATCAAAAGCAACTAGCAGAAACCCATTATTTCCCAAAAATGAAGCAAAAAATTATACATTTAGTCAAGCAATGTAAAGTTTTCAAAGAGGCTAAATATGACGACCACCCCCCTAATCCGGAACTTCAAGAAACTCCTACTCCAGAATACCCCGGTCACATATTGCACATTGACATCTACTCTACCGAACGACACTTAGTACTCACTGCAATAGACAAGTTTTCTAAATTAACGCAAGCACGAATTATAAATTCAAAAGCGACAGAGGACATCAGAACCCCTTTACGCGATATTATATTCTATTTCGGAGTCCCTAAATATATCGTTATGGACAACGAAAAAGCTTTCAAATCCCAATCAATTAGGTTCATGCTGGAACAGTTACAGATAGAAGTTTATACTGCCCCACCATTCACAAGTACAGTTAACGGTCAGATAGAACGCTTTCACTCAACACTTTCAGAAATAATGAGATGCCTTAAGAAAGAGGGCACAGAGAGGAATTTCAAGGAACTTTTAGAAAGGGCAGTTTACGAGTATAATTATAGCTTTCATTCCGTTACAAAGAAAGGACCACTAGAAGTATTCTTCGGCAGGAGAGTGACAACAGACCCGGACCAATACGAAACGGCCAGACAAGATAACATTGAAAGACTTAAAAATAAACAGAAAACGGACCGGGCAAACCATAATAAAAACAAAAACGAAATACGTAATTATCAGCCTGGAGAAGAAATATTCGTAAGAATAAACACTAGATTAGGTTCCAAGCTTTCCCCAAGATATAGGAAAGGAACAGTTAAAGAAAACAAACACACAACAATAATAACAGTATCGGGAAAAACAGTACATAAAAGCCATATCAAAATCTAAAATTTTTCAGAATATTACTATGGATTACGAACGATGTTGGTGGAACGAACCTTACGAACTACACGAACGCACAGATGCTGACAATAACCAAGGGGATCGGAAAATTACAAACTTCAACGACCAAACTAGTACACCTCATTAACCTTGACCAAATCCAAACCGCTTTAGACATTTTACATGAACATACGGAAAAAAGCCTTAAACGCAGTCCATTATACGCTACCCTGCACCATGAGATAAATACAACTATTACAGCCTTTCCCAAAACTCGGAAAACTAGGTCTTTAAATTGGCTAGGGTCCGGTTGGAAGTACATAGCGAGTAGTCCAGATCACGATGATTTGGTTATGATAGAGCAGAACTTGGATAAACTTATTGACAACAATAACCAACAGGTCTTATTAACAAAAGGTTAGAGGAAAGAATAAATAAACTCACTTCAGTATCCAACGCCCTCACAAATTCTATTCATAAAAGCAGTTCAGTTAGTATCGAGATAGCTATCAGTTTGCACAATCAGATTAGACTTCTAAAAGAGAAAATTATTAACATTAGATACGCCATTCAGTGGGCCCGACTAAACGTAATTAACACACTTGTATTAAATGAAGATGAGTTAATTGAAATCGAGAACATTTTTAAAAGAAATAACATGCCACCCCTGTCTATGGAAGAAATAATGGAGTTTTCCGATGTCTCAGTTTTACACAATAAAACAACACTTTTGTATATTGTTAAGATTCCAAATTTAGAAGAACTACAATACCAAGACGTTATCATAAAGCCCATAGTAAAAAACAATTCAATTATACACTTAAACTTTCAAGAAATCTTTGTATTTAAAAATCTCACCTATGGCATTCCACAAACTTGTAAAACATTAGAATATATTAAAAGAAAAAAATTGTTAATATAAGTAATTCAAATTGTATTCCAAAGTTAGTTCAGGGAAAGAAACCGCTGTGTAGTTTTAGCAATGCCGACCATGTATTTAAAATAGAAGAAGTTGGCGATGGAATCATCCTACTAAACAACTACGATGGAAACGTAACCTGGAACAACACACGGCTTCACCTAGAGGGAACTTACCTTGTTCAACTATCAAACGACTCGATGATTACACAGGCCCACAAAAAATAAAAAGTTTCATGATCTGGGTAAGCGGCATATGCAGTTATATGTATTTTGGGTCGCTGAATCCGAATCCGAGGTCAGAATTTCGCCATCACGTCTGGACTTCGACATAACCTCACTAAACTGAAAAACCTTAAAATATCCCCCAAAAGATATAGAATCCTGATCTGAGCATGCGATAAATGTTTTATCATGTATTTTGTCCTTCTTAGTCCGAATCCGAAGTCAAAATTTACGTAGCACGTCTGAGTTTTGACTTAACCTAAAAAAACTCGAAAAATTTTTGGAACCCCAAAAAATAATGGGGGTCATGATCGGGTCATGCGATATATCTTCTATATGTTTTTAGACCTTCCGAAACCGAAAGGGTGATAAAGAACACTAAACATTTAAAGAGACAGAAACTAAAGAAAAAAACCACCTCTTAATAAGTTGCGAAAAGAAACACGCCTTGATTTTGCTCGTACACACATGACAAGGTCGAAGGAGTGGCAATACGTCGTATTTTCGGATGAAAAGAAATTTAATCTGGAGGGACCAGACGGCTATTGTTACTACTACCACGATTGGCGTAAAGAGGAGCATATTTTGGATCGTTTACACAGTCGGGTCGGAGGTGAAATTGTATGGGGTCACGGAGGTGAAATTGTATGGGGTCTTATTATGGTCACTGCGAATTGCATTTTTTAACACCAAAAAAAAATGAAAGCGAAAGACTATAATTGCGTATTAAAAACGGCATTCCCGTTCTTAAAAATCTTTTTGGTAATCTAGAATGGCATTTTCAGCACGACAATGCCCCGATCCACACCACTCGTTCTGTAAAATCATGGATTAGAGAAGAAAAAGTGAAAGTTCTGGAGTGGCTACCATACTCCCCAGACCATAATATAATAGAAAAGGTATGGGGATGGTTGGCTAGGAAGGTGTACGAGGGTGGTAAACAATATTCCACTAAAGAAGAATTGATCACTGAGATAAAACTCGCATGGTCAATGATTTCCTTGGACTACCTTCAAAAACTTTATGGGTCACTTCCCAAACGAATGTGTGAAGTCCTTGTTAACAAAGGAGGGACAACACATTATTAATTAGCTTCTAAAATATTCAAATTAGTATTTAAAATTGTTAAGTTTAACATTTGTTTCGAAATTAACTGAACATACTCATATTATCGTAGAGCCGCTATCTTGATGACCCAATATTGATTTACTCATTTATGAATTGTTTTTCTTTATTATTTATATAAAAATCCATTTAAAACCATTTGCATTGAATTTTAACTTTTCATTTTAAAAATTTTTGGAATTATCAGGAAAAAAAATTTGCATAGCTCTAGCTTAAGCAGTCTGCCAAATATTTCCCATCAAAGAAGCATGTACAGGGGGGCGCTAACCTGATGACGCGCAGTGTATGTATATATTCGTGCAATAATGTGTGTTGAAGTGGGACGCCAATACATACATGTGGATATGCAGACATGTATGTATGGGCGTCCGCACATTCATAACTTTACAAGGGCTTATGATCTCTGTTATTTTCTAGCATTCTAGAAAATATTGAGAGCAAAATAAAATAGGAAACATCCAATTGGAATCTTACTGAACTTGCAAAGTCATAACAGACAAAATACGGAAAGAGTGACGGCATTGAAGAACGCATTAGCTCGCGTTTTTTTCATGTGTGCTAAATAAAATAAAATTAATAAACTTTATTTATAAATAATTAATAAGGTATTTGTCATTTAATATATAACTTTGATTGTTGAGTTAATATTGTACGAGGGTCGTTTGATAAGTCCGTGACTTTTTGTATTTGCCGCGCACCTGCTCTAAATACAACACTGCTCCTGTCAGCAGTTATCGATTAACAGCTGACTGTAAAATTTTGAGAAAGCTGCGTCTTTTTGGTTTGCGTTTTATAGGCATTGAAAGCAGACGATCTCGTGAATTTTAACGAAAATGGAAAAAGTGAATTTCGTGTGCTAATTAAGCATTATTTTTTGCGTAAAAAATCCATCACCGAAACCAAGGAAAGACTTGATAAATATTATGGGGACTCTGCACCATCAATTTCAATGGTTAAGAAATGGTTTACTGAGTTCCGTTGTGGTCGTACCAGTACAAGTGATGCCGAACGTTCAGGTCGCCCAAAAGAGGTCGTCATGCCAGAAATCGTCGACAAAATCCATGGAATGATATTGGATGATCGGAGAATGAAAGTGCGTGAGGTAGCTGAGGCTGTAGGCATCTCAACTGAACGGGTACATCACATTTTACATGAATATTTGGACATGAAAAAGCTTTCCGCGCGATGGGTGCCGCGATTGCTCACACACGACCATAAGCGCAACCGTGTGACCATTTCAAAGGAGTGTTTGGCGATGTTCAACCGCAATCCAAACGAATTTTTGCGCCGTTTCGTTACCGTAGACGAAACATGGATCCACCACACCACACCAGAGACCAAAGAACAATCAAGACAGTGGGTTTCTCCGGGTGAACGTGCACCAAAGAAGGCCAAGGTGGGTCTGTCGGCCAACAAGGTCATGGCCACAGTTTTTTGGGATGCACAAGGTATCATTCACATCGATTACCTTGAAAAGGGTAAAACGATCACCGGCGAATATTATTCAGAGCTTTTGGACAGATTCGATATTGATTTGAAGCAGAAACGACCGCATTTGGCGAAAAAAGTGCTGTTCCATCAGGACAATGCACGGGTGCACACGTGTGTAGTCAGCATGGCAAAATTTCATAAATTGGGCTACGAACTGCTACCCCATCCAGCATATTCTCCAGATTTAGCCCCCTGTGACTATTTTTTGTTTCCAAACATGAAGAAATGGCTCGGCGGTAAGAGATTCGGGTCAAATGAAGAGGTCATCACAGAAACAAACGACTATTTTGAGGGCCTTGAGAAAACCTATTATTTGGAAGGAATAAAAAAATTGGAAAAACGCTGGACTAAATGTATAGAGCTAAAAGGAGATTATGTTGAGAAATAAAACGCTTCTTTGACGAAAAAAATATATTTTATTCAAAAAGTCACGGACTTATCAAACGACCCTCGTATTTATACCCTTCGACCATTCAAAAATGGTCAAAAAAGGGTATACTAACTTTGTACAAATGTATGTAACAGGCATAAGGAGGCGGGGGAGACCAAATAAAGTATATATATTCTTGCTCAGGATCACAAGCCGAGTCGATTGAGCCATGTCTGTCTGTCTGTCCGTCTGTCTGTGTGAACGCACAGATCTCAGCTATTATAAAAGCTAGAGTTACCAAATTTGGCAGGAAGACTCCTGTGTACTATAAGCAGGTCAAGTTTATTTCAAATGTTAGGTGCCACGCCCACCGCCCCACAAATCAATAATTTAATTTTTGAACTTAATTTGTCGCGTTTTGCGCGACTTTTGCTCTCGTTTTTTAATACTTTTTAAATAGTTATTACTGATTTACAGAAGCGGGAAGGGGCGTGTCAAAATTAAAAAAAAAACACAGAGTCACAAAATTTGATGACTCTAGCTCTTATAGTTTCTGAGATCCAGATCATACAGACAGACACACATGGGTCAATCTACTTGGCTACTGATACTGATTCAGAATATATATAGTTTATACGGTGGGAGATGCCTTCTTCTGCCTGTTACGCACATTTCCGTTCCGACAAATACAATAGACCATAAATTGTCTTTAAATCCATGGCATAAAAATCGAAAATCGATTATACGTAACCCGCGAAAAATCAAAATTTGCGATACTTTTTGAACATACATCGTATATACAAATGTATATATGTACATATATGTATAGCTATATAGAAATAGATATATGTACATAAAGATAAAGATATATATATAGATACAGATATGGATATACATATAGATATAGATATAGATATAGATATAGATATAGATATAGATATAGATATAAATATAGATATAGATATAGATATAGATATAGATATAGATATAGATATAGATATAGATATAGATATAGATATAGATATAGATATAGATATAGATATAGATATAGATATAGATATAGATATAGATATAGATATAGATATATAGATATATAGATATATAGATATAGATATAGATATAGATATAGATATAGATATAGATATAGATATAGATATAGATATAGATATAGATATAGATATAGATATAGATATAGATATAGATATAGATATAGATATAGATATAGATATAGATATAGATATAGATATAGATATAGATATAGATATAGATATAGATATAGATATAGATATAGATATAGATATAGATATAGATATAGATATAGATATAGATATAGATATAGATATAGATATAGATATAGATATAGATATAGATATAGATATAGATATAGATATAGATATAGATATAGATATAGATATAGATATAGATATAGATATAGATATAGATATAGATATAGATATAGATATAGATATAGATATATAGATATATAGATATAGATATAGATATAGATATAGATATAGATATAGATATAGATATAGATATAAATATAGATATAGATATAGATATAGATATAGATATAGATATAGATATAGATATAGATATAGATATAGATATAGATATAGATATAGATATAGATATAGATATAGATATAGATATATAGATATATAGATATATAGATATATAGATATATAGATATATAGATATAAGGTTGTCCGCCGTTTTGTCTTTTGAATTTCGCGGCTATGTACAAAGCGCTACAGAGCTCGTATCTGGCAACACTATACATAATTTGAAAGGTCTTGACATAACCTACAAAACGACGCTACGCATGGTTAGTTTGGATATTTCGTTCAACAGTTATAGACGTGTAAACATGGAGTTCACTAACGCCGAAATTCGCGCTATTTTAAAGTTTTCCTTCGTTAAAGGCAAATCCGCTAGAGAAACGTTCCGTGAGATTAATGGTGTTTTGGGGGATGGTACTCTATCACTTCGAACCGCGGAGGAATGGTTTCGACGATTCAGAGCCGGTGAAAACGACACCATGGATAAGCCAGCCGGCGGAAGACCTGTGACGACAAATACCGATCAAATCATGGAATACATCGAGTTAAACCGGCATGTGGCATCTCGTGACATCGCCCAGGAGATGGGAGTTAGTCACCAAACCATTTTAAACCATCTGCAGAAGGCGGGATACAAAAAAAAGCTTGATGTTTGGGTGCCGCATGATTTGACGCAAAGAAACCTTCTGGACCGAATCAACGCCTGCGATATGCTGCTGAAACGGAACGAACTCGACCCATTCTTGAAGCGGATGGTGACTGGCGACGAAAAATGGATCACATACGACAATATCAAGCGAAAACGGTCGTGGTCGAAGGCCGGTGAATCGTCCCAAACAGTGGCCAAGCCGGGATTGACCGCCAGGAAGGTTTTGCTGTGTGTTTGGTGGGATTGGAAGGGAATCATCCACTATGAGCTGCTCCCATATGGCCAGACGCTTAATTCTACCATCTACTGCGAACAACTGGACCGCTTGAAGCAGGCGATCGACCAGAAGCGTCCAGAATTGGCCAACAGGAAGGGTGTAGTGTTCCACCAGGACAACGCCAGACCACACACTTCGTTGATGACTCGTCAGAAGCTACGGGAGCTCGGATGGGAGGTTTTATCGCATCCACCATATAGCCCGGACATAGCGCCAAGTGATTACCACCTGTTCCTGTCCATGGCGAATGCCCTTGGTGGTGTAAAGTTGAACTCAAAAGAGGCATGTGAAAAGTGGCTGTCCGAGTTCTTCGCAAATAAGGAGGGGGCTTCTACGAGGGAGGTATTATGAAGTTGCCGTCTAGATGGAAACAGATTATCGAACAAAACGGCGCATATTTGAACTAAATCCGATCACTGTATCACTTTTTATAAAGCATTGAATAAAGAGCAAAAAAGCGGAAGGGAGATATTTGACAACCTTATATATAGATATATAGATATATAGATATATAGATATATAGATATATAGATATAGATATAGATATAGATATAGATATAGATATAGATATAGATATAGATATAGATATAGATATAGATATAGATATAGATATAGATATAGATATAGATATAGATATAGATATAGATATAGATATAGATATAGATATAGATATAGATATAGATATAGATATAGATATAGATATAGATATACATAGATATATGTACATAGATATACTTATGTTTACTCTCTGCTCTCTGGAAGGATAATCATAAATGTATTCACAATTTTGAATAAACAAGTCCCAAGGTTCTTTTGCGTTTAAATAAGCACCCCTTTTCACGCCAATCATTCATTCATTAAGCAATTCTACGCATTTGAAGCCCGAACTAATGAGTTATTGTGCAACCACATTGAATTTGATAAGGCGAGTAAATCCCAATGCAGTGCCAAAGTTCAAACACCAGTAATAATTACGAAAATTACCCAAAGGCACCAAGCGAACCCCTTTCTGGCTCGACATGTACTCGTCTTCATTCTGGTAGACAACCCTTACGTTACTAATGATTAGTGCAAATGAATCGCCATAGGGCACTTATTTTCTCACGCTCAAATTGGTAAAACTACGCCTGCCTGAATTCGCAGTCAGTTCTCTCTCTTGTGCCTTGTCTTTGTCTCTCTGCCAATTATTGTATTGCCTTCGTTGTACCTTATTATTGGGAAAGGGTACTTTAAAAATTGTGCGAACCCACTATGTTTATAACGTGTAAAAAAAGAGGTTTATGCCTTTTACGATTGTAGCCACCCCCCCATAAGCCAAAGAAAAAAAATCGCGATATATCGTAAGTGAATATCGTTAGTGAACAGTGCGTGTTTTAAGAGCGATTTGAAAAGCAGTAACAAAGATTGAAGTGGAAGTTTCGTCATCATACGAGGAGTGTTCAAAAAGTATCGTGAATTTTAAATTTTCGCGGGTTACGTACAATCGAATTTCGATTTTTTTTTTGCTTTTGTTATGTTGGTACACTCTTCCCGAACATCTGTACCAAGTTTTAAGTGCATAGCATTTTTTGTTTGGTTGTGAGAAGCGTATAAGTGTTTTGCATTCTCGCCGATTATTCGCTATCGAAGAAGAAATACAAACGCTACAGTCAGGAGCTGACTGTATAAGGCCACGGATTATCATAGGTAGAGGTATGCATTTCTAGCGCGTACCAAATTTCATTACATGTGCTTCTTTTTGATTTTTTTGGCACGAACTAAGAATGCATATTCCGTCTTGTGGTTTTGTCTAATGTCTCACCATTTTCGACGACTGCGAGAGATGTTCAGTGGCTCAGTGGACTATGTCCCAGACTCTATGGCCAATGATATATTGAACGTGTTCGAGGTTCGATTGCTGCCGGGATCAACATGTGAAATTCTTTTGTATTTCATAATTTTTTTTTAATAAATTAAAAGCTCAAAAACATTAAAGAGGGACGGCGGTAGGCGATTTTTAAGTTTTAGTTACGCAATATATGTAATTAGAAATTAGTTTTCTTTCATCGGTACACAACATCAACTGCAAATCTAATTGTACATATGTATGTATGTATATACAATCGTGCAATAATGTAGGTTGAAGTGGGTCGCCCATACATACATGTCTTCATATGCCCCTGTATGTATTGGACGCCAATACATACATGTGCATATGCAGACATGTATGTACATGTGCATATGCAGACATGTATGTATGGGCGTCCCACTCGCACATTCATAACTTTACAAGGGCTTATGAACTCTGTTATTTTCCAGCATTCTAATTGCAAAAGATTGAGAGCAAAACAAAATAGGAAACATCCAATTGGAATCTTACTGAACATGCAAAGTCATAAAAGGCAAAATAAAATCATTTAATTTGTTTGCCTGTAACTATTCTTTTAGTTTATTAGAATAAAATAAATAAACAAAATAAGAAATAAAATTATTATTAAATAATTAATAAATGTAAGTTCGCACCCGCCTCAACCGGGAGTTGAACACACGCACTCTCTCTCAGCCGTCCGCCACCCTAACCACTCGGCCATTGCCTCACTCCTTGGCCCATCGGCAAAGCTGCATTGTGAACCAATTCTGTTACCATACAATGCAAATAAAAAGTTTAATAAAATGCTGTGTGTCTGACTATAGATTCGAACTTCGGTATGCTTGCGTAAATTAGGTATGCTTAAGTATATATGTTCAAAGTGAGTTTAATTCATATCATATCTTACTTATTTATAATCCGATCCGGCAAGGTATTTGTCATATAAAATATACAACTTTGGTTGTTGAACTTATATTGTAGTTTTTAAATAGTTATTACTGATTTTCAGAGGCGGGAAAAAAGACACGTATGTTGTCACAAAATTTGATGACTCTAGCTCATATAGTTTCTGAGATCCAGGTGTTCATCCAGACAGACAGACAGACAGACGGACAGACAGACATGGCTCAATCGACTCGGCTACTGATACTGATTCAGAATATATATAGTTTATGGGGTCGGAGATGCTTCCTTCTGCCTGTTACGCACATTTCCGTTCTGATGGCACTCGAATATTCGCGTTTCAGCAGCTGCTGTTCGAGCTCCTTCAGATTGAGTCTATGCTCAGTGTTAGCATGCAAGCTAAACGAATTAACGTTACCGAACGATAGTTTGCATATAAAGCACATTAAAATTGGGTTATGCTTGTGCATTGATGAAGCATTGCTGGGATCCTGACAATGAATGCATCTTGAGCAGAGACCACCCGAAATGAATGAACCTTCGGGTTTGATCGCCAACTCTCTGCACTGACAAAGACTTCTTCTGCTACACTCTGACTCTGACTCTAAGACTGACTGTGACACTGACTCTGACCTTGCACACGTCTTTTATTTTCAATTGATTTATGAAATTTATCCACTCCTTTTTGATTCGTTGACGCTGTAGTATCCAATGTAAATGCTGTAGCTTTTGGCGTGGGTCTGCTTGCAGTTGTATTAGGCGTGGCACTGCTGGAGCTCAAATTAGCGCTACCTGCATCGATAATCAACGCACTGCCATCAAGATTGTACGTTGAATGAGTATCGCTCAAGAGCTGTTGAATGACCCAGATTTACTCAAAAGGGTCATAACGGGTGACGAATCATGGGTATATGGTTATGATATCGAAACCAAAGCCTAATTGTCCCAATGGAAGAGCCCATGTGAGTCAAGACCGAAAAAAGCAAAAATCGACGAACACGCAAAACACTTCTAACCTCGCAACTCGCGAAAATTCAAAATTCGCGATAATTTTTGAACACACCTTGTACATGGACATCAAAAATTGTTTGCGGAAAGAACCAAGACTTAAAGCTGTCTACACCTTACTTTGTATATAACATATAATGGTATTGGGTTTTGATCAAAGCAGCACGAGTTTGTTATATAAACGCAAATTCAACAAGTTAACAATTTCTTTAATGGAAGTATGCACTTATGTAATTTGCATTAAATTCTAATTACTCAGGTATGATCGAAATCAAGGATAAATAATTGTTATAATATTTATAATAATAGGCAAACTTACCGAGCGCAGTCGACACCCTGTGGCCGTCCGCTGATGTGATCGGCGCAGGCGCCAATTGTAAAGGTCGATACAGTTGCATTTCCAACACTAGCAGTTGATGAAGCACAGGGCGAGATTGGCATGGACGTTGACAAGCCACTACTGTTGGTATTTGGAGAGGGCTGAAGCTGTTGCTGGGATTGGGGTTGAGGTGTTGGTGGGGACTTCATTCTGTGTTGAATGTCGATCAACTCGCATGTCTTGCAGTCTACATCCTTAAAGTCAGCATGTTCCGGGCACCTTGTGGGGAATGATTGAAGATTAAGCTGGTTCTGATGGTGATGTAGTTGTAGGAACTCCGTTAGTAATTTGACGCCATTCGAATTTTGCTCATTTGTCAAAGCAGCAAGGGAGGCTTGAAAGGAACTTAGTTGTGCTTGGGGCTGTGCTTGTATTGGTAAAAATTCGCCACCAGCAGCAGCCACTTGTTGTTGTTGCAATAGCAGAAAGTGCTTTTGCAATATCTCAGCCGCAGTCAATGCTGCATCTGAGTCAGCAATATGCAAGGGGTGAGAAGAGTCAGACGACGACGTTGTAGATGCAGATGGTGGAACGTTCGGGGACCTGTTCATCTGGTCACCTACTTTTTTTAGACTACTAATATACGTGAGCTTGGAGTCCGCATCTTTGTTGCATTGTTTGTTGCTTGACTTATCATTATTTATAATATCAGTACTAGTGGCCTTGTGGCCTTCTGTAGGCGAATCAACTTGACTTTCTTCACACATTGAGGGCGGTTCTGGAGTTGGTCTTGAAGCGGGTGTGCCTTCTACGTTGACCAGAGGGTTGATAGGCTTTGGCAATGGCGATGTTGACGTTGTTGTTAATGGGGAAGCAGATGAGATTGCTTGTTTTGTTGTTGTTGTTTGTGCTCGCGCAGTTGTAGATGTTTTTAACGGGTTAATATTAGTCTTTGCTATTGCTGAATTTAAGGAACTAAATTTGACTGCCGAATGCTTTTCTAATTCCAATGACGAGGATGTGGCATCGGCATTGCTTTTATTGTTAGCCTCCTCGTCGACGTCGTCGTTGTCATTGGGATTGTGATATAACGACAAGTGAGAGTGTTGACTGGTGGTAGCCGTACATTCTTTATCACCATCAATCGGTTCTAACAGCTCACTGGCAGTGCCAATATTGTTTACAGCGGCGCCGCCGCCATCATCAGCATTAATATCGAGTGGCTGTAGAAACGATATTTGTGGTTCCTCATCCATGTTACGCTGAATGATGGCACTCGAATATTCGCGTTTCAACAGCTGCTGTTCGAGTTCCTTCAGATTGAGTCTATGCTCAGTGTTAGCATGCAAGCTAAACGAATTAACGTTACCGAACGATAGTTTGCATATAAAGCACATTAAAATTGGGTTATGCTTGTGCATTGATGAAGCATTGCTGGGATCCTGGCAATGAGTGCTTGCATCTTGAGCAGAGACCACCCGAAATGAATGAACCTTCGGGTTTGATCGCCAACTCTCTGCACTAACAAAGACTTCTGCTACACTCTGACTCTGAGGCTGACTGTGACACTGACTCTGACCTTGTACACGTCTTTTATTTTCAATTGATTTATGAAATTTATCCACTCCTTTTTGATTCGTTGACGCTATAATTTCCAATGTAAATGCTGTAGCTGTTGGCGTGGCTCTGCTTGCAGTGGTATTAGGCGTGCCACTGCTGGAGCTCAAATTAGCGCTACCTGCATCGATAATGAACGCACTGCCCTCAAGATTGTACACTATTTTGCTATTAAAAGTTTCAACATCAGAATTGAACATTGGAGAGCCGTCAATCGCATTATTGGACTTCTGAAAAGACACCAATAATATATATGTATATATATCAACTACTATGTTGTAAGTTCTTAGAATTGTTAAAAATTGAATACCAAAATGAAAATGATTTTCGACAACAGCATAAAAAAGCATATCCGTCTCCCGAAAGTAAACCTTTTCATACCCTTCGACCATTGAAATTCACTCCAAAAAGGGAATACTAACTTTATGTAAATGTGTGTACCAGGAATAAGGAAACGTGGCACACTCCACAAAGTATATATATTCTTACTCATTAACACTAGACGAGTCGATTGAGACATGTCTGTCTTTGTGAACACAAAAAAGCTAGAGTTACCAAATTTGGCGGAAGATTCCAGTGTACTATACGCTGATCAAGTTTATTTCAAATATTAGGTGCCACTCCCACTGCCCCCGCAAATGAAAAATTTAATTTTTTTAGTCGATTTATAATCACTTTATAAATAATACCCATTTTCCTATTTTGACATATAGAAAGCTGATTAAAATATATAAGTATCCTGCAAGTTTCAACTTGTTCGGACAATAAACACAGAAGTTATGCAAGAAAGTATGAGCATAGCACCAAAAGCTTGTGTCAGTTAACAAGAGAGGCAGGCGAGCGTCGCTCGACTGTTGCTCTCGTTTTTCTTAATCAGCATAAGCAACATATAAATATGTCGATCTGTCTGGCTCAGATACTATGTATGTCTCAATGTTGAAATATATACAACTTGCAACGTAGTTTTATGAAGGAAACTATTTCAAGAGAGTACTGAGAGTACAGCACTCCTGTACGTATGCAATGCAAAACACATGATGACATGACGGTATGATGTGGATGTCCTGAATAAGGAATTGATGATTAGTGTGTCAGCTGTCACTGTCACTGTTTTTTGCAGTGAAAATTTTAAAAATTTAAAATTTGTTAATCTACATTTTGTGCATGGCCAATTGCTGAAGAACTTGCTGAATAAAATCGTAACCTTTTCTACATCTAGTATTTCAAATACAATTGCAGTACAACCCTCACAATTACATCATATAGTTCAACCATCTCGTCCCCGTATATCTCCACTTTCTCGTTGTGTACCAATGTATGTTCTAATTCTGCCAGCACGACATACAGTAGTACTCTCGTCAGCTCAGTAGCGAATCCTCAATCTTCTACAGGATGGCAAGATGTCTCATTTATACCACGTAAAGGGGAAACCAATAAATGAGCAGGCACAGCTCTTTCCCCAAAAAAGGCAAAGAAGGCAATAGCTGATCAGCCTTTGATCAACTCCACAAATCGCTTCCAACCCCTAAGTAACCAGGAAGACTTCGATGTAGCCGTCGTATCTTCGAGTGACGATGATGAGTCTTGTTCGTCGAGCACCGTCCTCTTTCGTGCTGCAAGGAAAACGAGACACAACCAACAGCCGGCTGGTGTTAACCAAGCTGCCCCCACCACGAAACCAATCCATGACTCTAAGGTACCCAGAATTATGTTTCCTAATGTGGTGAACTTTACAGCATTTCGCACCGAGCTGGACGCCCTTGTAGGTGATTCCCACACTATCAAGGCACTGAATTCGGGAGATTGCGCTGTTCAGTGCAACACCTCAGATATCTATAGGCAGGTGGACCGGAATTTTCTGGAGAAAGGATCTTTGTTCCATCATCATCAGCTTCCCGAGGACCGGCCTAACAGAATCGTAATGCGTAATATCCACCACGGAGTTACATCGGACGACATCATCGCATGTCTACAGAATGAAGGCCATAGCATTGTACGAAAATATAGTCCGCGCAATAAGTCGACCTCGCTCCCTCTTAATTTGGGATTCATTGATCTCAAAAAAACCGAAAATAACAAGCTTGTTAAGAACATTCTTTTTGTCTGCAAGCATAGAGTGACTTGGGAGAAACCCCGTAAGCAATTTGAGCCTGTACAATATCATAGGTGTCAAGGCTAAGGTCACACCAAGGTTTACTGTTCTCGGCATTTTATTTGCAAAGAATGTGGAGAAAACCAACCCACTCTGGACTGTAGGCTCGAACAAGATGAAGCCAGACGCTGTTATCACTGTGGCAAGCCTCATGTAGTTATTTTTAAGTACCTACTCGTAAGCATCTTTTGAAGACCCACGAACCCACCACTGTTGGTCCCGTAAACCTGCCTTTAGCGTTGGAAAGTCATCTTTAGAGTCCATTATCAAAGCCAATCAGAGTATTGTGCAGCCAATAAACCCGCATGCCGCTACTGTTTCAAATGCAATCACCAACCTGGATTCCAAACTGGAACAGCTTTTTTCTAGGCTTTACAGAATGATGTCCTTAGTGGAAACATTAATGCAGTTGCTTCAGGCCCTATGGATTTATCCAACATACTGCCAACCATGTTGGGTAAATCCATAGGGCCTGACGGTGGACCGGGAGGAGAAGTGGGTTTCTGACATGTCATTGGTCTTCAAGGAAGCCCCATTGGAATTCCAAGCTGCTATCTTAAGAGCACCCATTTTTAACAGCAAAGGGTCAAGTACGGGTCTGCAGAAGCAACTGCACTCCGGATAACAGGCAACACGGAGGTGCGGCGATCCTTGTTAGATCAACTATCTTTTATCAACCATTCACCACTCTGTCGGAAAATCATTTCGTGCAACTGCCACTCCAAGTGCCAAAGGCTTTAGACAACAACAAATTAAGGTGCAAGTGGTGACAGAGCTATCGTCTGACCATCTGCCTTTGCTCTTCGAGCTAGATGGAGACGCCCAATCATTTACAGGTGTTACAAAAATGTTGTCACCGCAAGCAAACATTCGGGTCTTCAAAGAACATATCGAGGGCACTGTAGAACTCAACATTCCCATTGACACTTATAGTAGGCCGTAGAGCAAATCTAGATACCTTGTTGGAGAGTGCTGGTCCAGATAATAATAGTGGCTTCTCAATATGGAAGCTCCCGAGAGGTATCAAGAGACAGCCTTTGTTTCAATCACCAGTCCAGAATCGAAAGGGTCTACGGCTTAAGACGAATAATGAGAAAGCAAGTGATTTTGCTTCGCACCTCATGCCCTTCAATTTAACGGACGACTCCACTCGTGTAGCCATCGCAAATTTTTTGGATACTCCGACTGTTCCGACCCGCCCCATAAGACATACCTCACCACAGAAAGTTATGATGCAACTAAAAACCCGTGGTTACGATGGCATAGATAACCGTACTGCAAAACTTCTAGCACGCAAAAATTTTCAATTGTAAAAATTTTCAATTCTATGCTAAGACTAGGTCATTTCCCCAGGCAATGGAAGCGTGCGCGTATTGTGATGATCCCCAAAGGTGGAAAGTCACCAACACAGATTGACTCATACCGCCCGATAAGCCTGCTACCAACCTTCTCCAAGGTTTTTGAAAGAGTTGTGCTAACCCGGTTGATGGAACTGCCGCAGGTAATGGACCACCTTCCACAACACCAATTTGGCTTTAAGAAGTCCCAAGTCCCAAATCCATCGCCTCGTAAAGAAGGTTACGCAGAAGGTTGAGTACACAGTCGGCGTGTTTTTGGACGTAAAACAAGCATTTGATAGAAGCACTGTTATAGAAGATGAAAGATCTCCTCCCTGAACGCCACTTTGCCATCCTCAACTCCTTTATTGCTGATCGGTCCTTCGATGTTGCAATACGAGACTCTCGGTCTAGCTTGGAACGTATTTATGCAGGGGTTCCACAAGGAAGTGAGCTTGAACCCTTCCTGTATTCCCTGTACGCTGCAGAAATGTCAACTCCTGTCAACAACACAGATGAAGCCTCCCCTGCTCAGCTGCTCCTGGCCACTTAAACTGATGACACCGCCATGCTTCCGTCCCAGTCATCCCTACAAATTGCCTCCAATACAGTTCAGGAATGATTGTATGCATTTGAGCGATGGACTGCCAAATGAAACATAGCAATTAACTGCTCGAAATCGGCAGTGTCATTTTTACCTTGCGACCCCAAACTTGCCTAGCTCTATTTTTCGACGGAAAAGTCATCAGCTGCGTCTCATCCTATTGCTATCTTGGAGTTTATCTTGATCGGACGCTAACTTGGAAAACCCATATCACGGCAGTAATATGGCTCTTTCACTCCAGCAAACTGGATATGGCAACCAAAGCTCTCCTAATAAAAACCATTTTACGCCCAACATTGACCTACGCCATCCAAGTGTGGGGAACAGCCTTCAAAACGCAGTTCAATAAGCTTAGAGTAATACAATCACGAGCGGCACGACATGCTTGTGGGCTACCTTAGTATGTGAGCAACCTAACCATTGAAACGGACTTAAAAGTTGTCCCATTGGGAGACCAAATTAACTTCCACAGCAACCGATACGCCGACAGGCTTGTCGCCCTCACGAATACGTTGGCGAATGATCTCATCGACCCCATTTCCCTCCGACGGCTGAAGAGAATACATCGTCATGACCTCCTTACTCGTAAGATAGAAAAATCCTTCGTTTGTAATTTGTAGATACTCGTAAGATAGAAAAATCCTTCGTTTGTAATTTGTAGATATTATTTAAGGCACTTTATCAATATTATTTTTTTAAGCCAAAGAAACTGTTGGAGCTCGTCAATGTTAAAATAAGTAGATAAGATAGAATTTAAGAGAGCACATGAAGTGTCGTTAAATTAAGACGATCGGCAAATGCTGACGTCTAATTCGGGGAGTGCGGTCGGACTGGGACTCACTCTCACCTAAATGATAGTCTAAGTCTCGTTTGTGCACTGAAGCCAACTACACATACTCGTACATATTAAAAACCTTTGAAGTCGAACTCCGCGTCTTTTTATTGTATAGTACTTAATATCATTTCGTTTATTTCGATTTCTCTAAAAATTTGACGTTTTCGCCAATGGAAGCTAGTCGTCGCTCTATGTCTATCGATTCTCTAGACAGCCTACAGGTTCATTGGGAGGCGCGGACTACCTGAGACGATGTTCAGCGACAATGCGACGAACTTCGTGGGAGCGAGGAACGTGCTGAAGGACCTGCAGACGGCATTCCTGGAGAGCAAGGAGTGACTGGGTACGCAGCGGAGCAAGGGGTGCTCTGGAAGTTTATTCCCCTCGAGCACCGCACTTCGGAGGACTGTGGAAAGCAGCCGTGAAGGCTGCCAAACACAGGCTGGTGCGAGGAGCGGGCAACGCGAACCTAGCGCCGGACGAGTTGAGCACGCATCTGGTGGATGTCGAAGCATTGCTCAACTCCAGACCACTTCTTGTCGACAGCACCGATCCCAACGATGGCGAGATGATCACACTAGGGCATCTACTCATCGGGCAGCCTTTGCTTGCGCTTCCGCACGGATCAGGACCAGAAGAGTCGAGCAACAAGCCAGGACGCGCGTACTGGAAGCGGTGGCAGCAGTTGTCGGCGACTTCTGGCGCAAGTGGTCCAAAGACTACCTGCTCAGACTGCAGCAGCGCACACAGTAGACCAAAGGCGAGGCCAATCTGGTGGAAGGCGCGGTCGTCATGGTACACGACGACAACGCACCACCGCAACGATGGACCATCGGGCGCGTAACGCGCATAGTCCCAGGGGTCGATGGCAAGGTTCGGGTAGTGGACCTAAAAACACCAGCAGGCGCAATTAGGCGGCCTATTCACAAGCTGGCCTTGCTCCCGACTTGTTAAAGACCGGAGCTCTTCAACGGGGCCGGAATGTTGAAGCTCGTCAATGTTAAAATAAGTAGATAAGATAGAATTTAAGAGAGCACATGAAGTGTCGTTAAGTTAAGACGATCGGCAAATGCCGACGTCTAATTTGGGGAGTGCGGTCGGACTGTGACACTGTGAGTCGAACTCCGCGTCCTTTTATTGTATAGTACTTAATATCGTTTCGTTTATTTTGATTTCTCTAAAAATTATTAGGGAATTTTCAGAAACATTAGGTTAATTTTAGAAATAACTAAACAATTCCTAGTGACTATAATAATAAATAATAATTGCTTCAAAAACAAAAAAAAAAGGAATTGATGACTCTACAATATGTAATAAACTCTCAAATATGAACAATTTTTTTAGGTCTTTTTAAACTTAAAATTACTGACGTCAAAACTACATGTAAACACCACTCACTAAAACACCAATACAAATTATTAAAAATACTTGCAGTAAATAATAAAAATATTTATAAAACGCAATGTAAAAACCTTATGTTATATACCTTATAAATAAATATAAACCATATAAATAAATATCCATTTAAATTTACATTGCCTGTTTAAAACTGTTAAACTGTTAAGTTAACATTCGCAGCTTGTATTATGATAGTTTGGTCTATTCCTTACGTTAATTCTTAAATACTGCAAATTTGCATACATGTAAAAAATACATTAATGACCAAAAAAAGAGACAAAATTCCCCATAGTGCAACGCGCTGCTCGAAACTTTAAGCTCGATAGAAATATCGATAGAAAATAGAGATCACTAAGCAATGAACACATGGAGACATCAAACAGCTCCGACGCAGTTTGAGGCTGATTTTTCGGACCTGGTACCCCAGAGAAGAAGAACAGAAGCTCTCAGTACAAACAGTGCTTAGCATCAAAACTGCTTCAGTCGCACAACAACAGCGGAACGATAAGCATGCGCGTACTTCTTTGCGCTGTGCGATCGTTTCCATGTGTGCGTGTATGTATGCACGGCCCGCGTAGAACATATGCGTTGCTTGTGAAGTTTGGCAATAGACAAATGCTTCGGCCAGCGCGCTGGCAGCCTGAAGTCAATTTTTGTGTTTCGGCGTCGAGAGCCTAGAGACAGGCACAGTGGCCAAAATGGTTATCTAGCAGCGAAAATTTTAAAACTTTTGAAAACATGTCTTGTTCTATGAGGATAATTTTATTTAGTAATTACATATTTATGTATTCCGAATTTTTTATTTTAATTCATAAATTTTGTCAATATTGTTAAACTCATATACAAAAAAAAAATAATTATCAAAATTTTTTTTTGATATTATAACTTTGCTCTACAAAATATAATATAATTATCAATTTTCAATCCCTCTTCTCAAAAATTAAACATAAATACACATGTTTTCTGATGCTAAAATTATTGCCGCCAAATAACCATTGTGGCTCACTGTCTATTTAACTATTTAACTATTTCTAACGACGGCGCCATCAGAAATAGTCGAAGAGTGTGCAACGTTGCATCCCGCGTTTGCTGCACGATCACAGTTAGAAAAATATGTGAATTCCACACTTTCTTTTTTCGCTCAATTGTAAAAAATATAAGCAATTGTTGCGAGAGGCTCGGCTAACTAAACAGCTGATAGTGCTGCCAACCGATCGCACAAACCCAGTGGCGTTGCCAGATCAATTGTGATGCCATACTTTGTCCGTTTGGCGCAAATCGTAAAAATTCAAAACTTCATAATAAATCTCGTGCGAAAAGGCGCTAACTAATCAATAAAAAAAACCACCGAAGTTATGCTCCCAGCAACAAATATCGTACAACTTTTCTTCTTTTCTATTATAAATTTATTCCAAACAAAAAAAACCGTTTATATCAATAACAACAAATAATAAAAAAAAAATGAGTCAGAAAGACCTTCGGGCCCAGCGCCAACTCGAGCAAGACCAACGTCGCCTCTCTTTGCAACGAAACAACGCGTACTTAGTCGTACGGTCAATCACCCCCGACCCAATCAAAAACCCCGACTTACCAACAATTAGCGAGAGAGCGCTGTCTTGTTCTCCATCAACCTTTAAAGGGACCGTTGAAATGCCCGAGCAAGAGCAAGCTAAAAATCTTTGCTTATCAACTGGCTCTGTTATACCTGCTGTGACAAAAACAACAACTCCACCAGTACACGCCCGATCTGCTGAGCAAGCACCAAAAACAAATTCACTGTGTGCTGCACCCTCAGCAAAAAAAAGTTCCTCGACCATACAGACTTGTATAGATCGATACATACAAATAAAGCGAAAACTAAGCCCGCAAAATTCTTCAATGGGTGATAAATCAAAAATAAATTGTGACATAACAAGACAGAAAACTAACATGCCCAACAATGATAACCGATTTGCCATATTGGCCGATGATTTGGACGATCTGCCAAATTCTGACAAAGACATTAAGAAGACCCCTAAGCCGCCTCCAATCTACATCAGAGAGAAAAGTTCCAGCGCCCTCGTAAACAAAATAATGGACCTTATTGGGAAAGACAGTTTCCACATAATTCCCCTGACCAAGGGCAACATTCACGAAACAAAAGTGTAAGTCAAAACGGAAGTAAACTTCAGAGCGCTTTCCAAATACCTCAACGATGCCAAGAAAAACTTTTATACGTACCAGCTAAAAAGCAGCAAGGGACTACAAATAGTTATTAAAGACCTTGAGCCTGAAATAAATCCTGAGGAAATAGCAGGAGCTCTAATAGAACAAGGTTTTAAGCCGAAATCAGTTATCAACATATTTAACAAAGATAAATAGCCACAACCAGACTCTTGGGCATTGAAGAAAAACGAGAGTCACCCCATTTAAGCTGCAATATCTCTTACACCGTAGAATCTCTGTTGAAGAGTCGCATAAGCGCAAAGGACCCGTACAGTGTGCAAATTCCCAAGAATATGGTCATACAAAAACTTATTGTACCCTTCGCACTGTGTGTGTAACTTGTGGTGAGCTTCAGAGCTCTGTTAACTGCCCATCAAACAAAGCTGACCCCGGCATGAAAAAGTGTAGTAACTGCGGAGGTAACCACACAGCAAATTACAAATCTAAAAAATCGGCTACACCAAAAAGTGACTATGATGCGTGGGCAAAGCACGCCGAGCACAATTATACCCTCAAAACATACACCTGATGTCCACTTAAACAGTCTGACCAACAGGAACGTAACATTTGCAAGTGCGCTTAAATCAGATCTTGCATCTACAAATCCTACAACTCCATTCCCACTCGCTGAACGAAACAAGGTAAAAGCTGATCAGCCAATATCAGGCAATATTGAAGCAATGATCTTTAACTTGCAACAAAGCATGACCGAATTCATGACATTTATGAGAACAACCATGGAAAATCTTATGCGTAATCAGGATCTATTGATACAGATGCTGGTATCGCAGCAGTCAAAATAATCAATGGCTCCCTTACGTATAACTATATGGAATGCGTTTCGCGACACAAGGTTGAAATGGCTCAATTTCTCCAAGACAAGCATATCGATGTAATGCTCCTTTATGAAACACATCTTACAAACAAGTACAAGTTTCAAATAAATGGTTATATATTCTACGGCACCAACCACCCTTATGGTAAAGCACATGGAGGCACTGGAGTCCTGATTAGAAACCGCATAAAACATACTTTCCGCAACGACTTTGCGACATACTACTTACAGGCAACATCTTTAAATATACAGCTGGGTAACGGACAAATAACACATGCTGCTGTATACTGCCCACCTCGCTTTACGATATCCGAAAACCAATTTTTGGATTTTTTCAACACACTAGGGGATCGCTTCATAGCTGCTGGTGACTACAATGCTAAGCATACGCACTGGGGATCTCGTCTTGTAACCCCTAAGGGAAAACAATTGTACAATACAATTATTAAAGTAAGCAACAAGCTTAGTTGGGCCTCTCCGGGCACACCTATATATTGGCCAACGGACCCCAGAAAGATACCAGACTTGATTGACTTTGCTGTTACAAGAAACATCTCACATAATCATATAAACGCCGAATCCCTCCCAGACCTATCTTCTGATCACTCGCCGGTGCTCCTTAATTATCTTCAATGTCCGGATCTAAAAAATTCACCTTGTCGATTGACATCCAATAGAACTAACTGGCTAAAATACAAGAAATTCGTAAGTTCGCACATTGAACTGAACCCAAGAATCATCAATAAGGCTGACATAGAAAGCACTACTAAACTTTTGGAGTCTGTCCTTGTTGCAGCAGCCCATGCCTAAACCCCAGAAAAACAAAATATACAGTATATGCAACGTAAGACTAATGTTCAAATTGAGCAGCTTGTCTTGGAAAAGCGCCGCCTACGACGAGAATGGCAATCTTATAGAGCGCCATTTGCAAAACAAAGGCTCAAAAACGCAACTCGTAGATTAAGAAAGGAGCTAAACAACGAGCAGGAATGCGCACAACGCCGCTACATAGAGCAATTATCACCTTTTAGCACAAAATACCCATTATGGAGAGCACACCCCTCTCTAAGCCCCCCAGTAGAATCGGTTGTGCCAATAAGAAATTCTGCAGCGATAAACATAGGGCTTCTACTTTCGCGGAACACCTTCAAAACGTGTTTCAACCAAACCCAGCAATTAATAATTTCGTATTACAAGAGCAAACAGTTGTAAGCGAAACGACACAGCTTCCAATAGAATTTCGACCGATTCGATTTTGTGCCGTCCAAACTATTTGCCAACTCTTAAATGCAATAAATGGCATTAGTCACTTCGCTTCGTTATGGAAAAAGTCGCTCATCATTATTATACCGAAACCGGGAAAGGATCATACAGTTCCATCATCATACAGACCTATAAGTTTACTACCATGTATGTCAAACCTCTTCGAAAAATGTCTGCTGACCTTTGTTATACCCTATCTGCGAAATTTTAACAAAATACCGGAGCATCAATTCGGTTTTCAGGAGAAACATGGAACAATCGAACAAGTCAATCGAATCACATCTGAAATTCGAACTGCATTCGAAAAGAGAGAGTACTGCACTGCCATTTTTCTCGTCGTGGCCCAAGCATTTGACAGAGTCTGGTTAGATGGCCTAATGCATAAAATTCAGTCAACACTCCCTGAATGCACCCATAAGCTTTTAAAGTCGTACCTGCACAATAGAGTGTTCTCAGTTAGATGCGGCACTGTTACGTCTGAGAACCACATCATAGAAGCTGGGTTCCTCAAGGCAGCGTACTTGGCCCAACACTATATCTACTATATACAGCCGATATACCAACATCGAGGCAGCTAACAATATCTACATTTGCCGATGACATTGCAATCCTGAGCCGCTCTAAATGTCCACGGCTACTGAGCTACTTGAGCTACTGCACAACTTGCTCTCTACCTGGGACATATTGAGAAATGGCTTTCTGACTGGCGAATAAAACTCAATGAACAGAAATGTAAGCATGTAACTTTTACCCTCAACAGACAAGATTGCCCTTCGCTCATACTAAATAACACTGTTATTCCAAAATCAAATGAAGTTACGTATCTAGGTATTCATCTTGACAGATAACTCACTTGGCGTAGACACATCGAGGCAAAAAGAACACACCTCAAACTAAAAGCCAATAGTCTACATTGGCTTCTTAGTATACGCTCTCCCCTAAGACTAGAATATAAAGTCTTACTCTACAACTCCGTCCTAAAACCGACCTGGCCCTATGGCTCCCAGCTATGGGGGAACGCCAGTAACAACAGCGTAGAAATCATCCAACAAGCCCAATCAAAAATCCTTAGAACCATCACCGGCGCACCGTGGTACCTTCGAAGTGATAACTTACAGAGGGATTTATTCATACTTCCGGTCAGAGATGAAATAGCCAAACAAATGGAAAAATATCGCAACAAACTACGTGCCCATCCGAACAGGCTTGCGAGAGACCTAACACAGCCGAACCCGACTTTGTCGTAATGAACTCATATCAGTTGCAATATTGACTGTTAGTTAAGTTCTTTTTAAGATTTGTAAACTTATTGTTAGTCTCATAATGAGAAGCTTCAATAAACAAAGCAACGCATAAAAAAGCAAAAAAAAAAGTTGATTTCACGCCGGCCAGGCCCGTAGCTAAAAATGCGCAGGGTGTGCGGTACAAGAAAGGCTCTCAACAGTCAGGGGCTCACGGTTACCAAACATAAAAATGTTATTAATGAGGATATATTTGTAAAATTTAATTCCTTTGGTAAACACAAATATATTTATTAATTAATGTAATTTAAGTAGGAGTAAGTATTGCACAGGGGCCCGTATAACCCTCACTACGGCACAAAATTGACATCAGGCTGCCAGCGCGCTGGCCGAAGCATTTGCTTATTGCCAAACTTCACAAGCAACGCATATATTCTACGCGGGCCGTGCATACATACACGCACACATGGAAACAATCGCACAGCGCAAAGAAGTACGCGCATGCTTATCGTTCTGCTGTTGTTGTGCGACTGAAGCAGTTTTGATGCTAAGCACGGTTTGTACTGAGAGCTTCTGTTCTTCTTCTTCTCTGGGGTACCAGGTCCAAAAAATCAGCCTCAAACTGCGTTAGAGCTGTTTCACGTCTCTATGTGTTCATAGCTTAGTGATTATATAGAGAATATATATGCTAGAATATTTAGTATTTAAATACAGCGAATATGTATCCTAGAATACTTAGTATTTATTTGATTCAACTGTTTAAATACAAAGAATATGTATCCTAAAATATTAAGTAGCACAGTATTATCAACAGCGATAATCTTATGATGCAGTTACAGTTTTGAATGCCATTAAGTAAAAACATTAGCAACAACAACAACAACATTAACTGATGGCCAACGAATGTAACGAACGTACGAACGTTAACAATGTTAAATATGAAATTACCTGACAATTATTTGAAATTTGTTTTGAAAATGTTTTATAGCTATTTAATGACAACTGTGGCTCTGACGACAACTTAAATATAGTGTGCGTGTGTGGCTCTGTGTGCGCTTGAGCGAGTTTAGTCTTCGCAAGTGCAGCTTCAACATACATGCATACATACAATGCATACATACATATGTATGTATTTACTTGCATTGTATGTGTGTGTGTGTGTGTGCTGCATGTAAAAAGTAATTTGCTTGAAAACGGAATTAAAACGCCGTGACGCAGCTTTATTTGTTAATGTTGTGGGGCGGTTGTCAATTCGAAGAGTAGCGGATGTGGTTAGAATAATGCGAACAAGACATTACCATTTGCCGTGGAAGAAAGTCGTGGATCCGTAAACTATTGCGTGGTATTTGACTGTAGTTACCTCCTTCTAGTTAGCATATAATTTACTAACTCTTGATATTGAAACTTAGTGACTACGCATAACTAAACATAATTTGAATGATATACAGAGGGAACGACCTTATTGTCAATTTGTTTTCTGCAATATCTTATTGCCATATATTCTATATGGTATCTTTATGCCAACCATAAACAAAAGCCGATGCGATATACGAGTAGTCATGTCCGTCCGTAGAAACATTGCAATTGTTAATGAATTTAGTAACAATTTAAAATCAATTGATTGAATTCACAAAAAACTCTTTCTAAATCAAGTCAAATAAGGTAAGGTTTATAAGATAGAACATAGTTTTATTATTCGATTAGCTGAATCTTTGTGTAGCGAGTATATCACTGTCGAGCACACTCAACTGTAGCTGTTTTTAAGGAATTACGAACTAAACGTTGCATATACATCTTATGGACATGTGACAATGATTGTACCTTTAACTTGAATTTGCGCATATTGTTGGATTTTGTAGTAAGAGTCCGGCAGAGTGTGGCATCATATCATAGAAAAACATAGGGGTGAAAAATATAACAAAACATGAGTTGATGTTTATTGAAATACACTGATCAAGCATGTAAATATATATAGTTAATGCGTTTGTCTAGTTAGACCCACTGTGCAGGCAGGGACTCAATATTAATACACACACATTCAACAATATTCAATATGAGTGCTGGGTATATAAGCAGAAATTATGACACCCGAAAGAGTAATGATTATCCACCACAGGCCTTTGACTTCCAAACTGATGAGCGCGTGGAGTTTTTGCATACCAACACAGGCAACTGACAGAGACCGAAAGACATATACATACATGCTCACATACACTACGTCGAGCACTCCATGAACGCCGAACCTGATGCCGCAGCCGCAGACCAAATTAAAGGCAAAGGCACAGTCAGAGCCGCACATACCACTCAATAGTGCTGGTTTATATATCATGGAATTTGTGTGTGGGTGTAGTGCTTAAGCAAGACGAACTGAATATAAACCAGTTAAGGAATATGAAAACAGATAACGAATCCACACAAAAATAAAGACGTACAACAACAAGGCACGTGCAACCTCGGACAGAGAGAGAAACATACCAGGTACCACCATCACTTAGGCTCCTCCACTAGCAGCACTTTTGATACTCCTACCTCAGATTTTGTTGTATAAAGTCAAAGACAATACTTAGATGAAGGTAGGGCCGGTAAGGGGGAAGGTCTGAAATAAGACTAAACAATATCCAAGTCGACTTACAAAAGGCAGACAGAGAAAGAAAGAGAGGCAAGCAATTGATGCAACAAGAACCTTGACTTGCCCTTGTCTTGTAACTCCGCTTTGCAGTCGAGGAGCCAGTGAACTCCGCTGCGTATCTGCTAGCATTGCTGTGAGGACTTTGTGTGTAGACAGCGAAGTGTGACGACATTAATAAACAGTTTATGCACAGAAAGTACAAAAACTATTTAGATAACTAGCATTTAAATTAATTCTCTACAAAATAACATAACTTTATATAAATTTATTTTATTTTATTCTTCACCAACGCAATGCGTTTAATTTAATTTGCCTTGCAGAGAACTTATAATTAATTAGACTAGTTGCTTGCAAAGTGTATACACTGTGTCAACTAATTAAAAAAGGGAAAATACAATGAAGTTTAAAGTACATAGTTTTTTATTAAATCAATTGAGGTTTTCTTAATTTTTAATTATTTATTTTTATTAGTTAAAGAATTGTGAACTAATGATCATCAACAAATCTATAAAATATAAAATTCTGAAGCAAAATCAACAGAGTTGTTCAACTAGACGTGTCCGTCCGTCCTAACCTGGTCTCTTGCTAGAAAAGGATTAAGATTTGTCATAAAAAGTTGTATACTGTATGTCAAGAAACATTTTACACATATAGTACTATATAAACATAACTTTAACATGTACAGGGTCCGCCACGTAACTTTGGCTGTGTGGCACGGAGCGCCGTCTTGCTGGAACCAAATGTTGTCCAAGTCCTCCTCTTCGATTTCCGGGAAGAACCAATCCGTTAACATGGCGCGGTAGCGTTCGCCATTGACCGTAACGGCGGCTCCTGTCGCATTTTCGCCTCACGCACACTCTCGGCCACAGCAGCGATATTACCGGCAGTACGCACTTTTTTTGGTTTCTCACGCGTTGGTTTATCAATAATTGTGCCGGTTTCTCTCAATTTTTTCAAAAGAAAGCGCACATACAGAGCGGGTGGTGCTTTGTTACGACTCATTTCCGTAATTTTCGCATACATTCTGCAACATTACCATAATTATATTTTAACGCGTTCCTCAATCGTATACACAACCATTTTCGTTCAGCAGAAGGATAAAACTAACTTTCTGTCAAATCAGATGTAACATCAGCGTTACCATACTCAAAATAACCACTAGTTCAAAAAAAAAATGTTAGATGGTTGACCCTGTACATACATTTGTGTAGAGAGTTACTTGACTCACTGTAAATATTGTTGCGGAAGTGATAAGTTGGCTATCGATAGTTGAGTTAAGCAATACAAAGCCGATACAAAGCAGTTAGATTTACTATTTAGTTGTAATTTGGTCACACCGATTTAACTAAGCATTAAGCTAAGCTTGGCACGGCAGATCAGTTCGTCTGGCTATTATCCAAGAGTGAGGAAAGAGAAACTGCGCTATGTAGACTTGGCACTAGATTTAAGGTCTTCTAATTCCTTGGAAACTGTGTTATTTCCCTATAGAATAGAAACATCATCATTCGATGTACATTTGCAAACGGCGGTCAATGATTGTTGAAGCTGCATATTTTGGGCGATTCGACACATACAGTGAGTCAAGTAACTCTTTACATATATGTATGTACATGTTAATGTCATGTATATGTTAATGTTATGTACATATGTGTAAAATGTTTCTTAACATACTGTATGTTGTTGCAGTTATTATTTCTATCAAGGCACACACTCACAATGTGATTCAATGTTCATTAAACATATATACTATAATAATTATAATAATAATTATATTCTTCAAAATTCATAGTGAAAATAACCGCAAAAAAAATTAGCCGCCAAAGATATATAGGATATATAGGATTAGCCGCCAAAGATATATAGGATATACTCCATATATGCAACTTAAATATGATATGATATATGCAGTTTATCTACGTACAACGACATCTCTTGGGCTCTTTCTGTACCATACAGGTACATACACATACACACAAATTTGTGTGTGTCTGTATGAATGAATTTAGTTATTTTCTGAGAAGTCTCCTCAATCTCAACAACAAAAAGTTGCGAATATAAAACAAGAGTGTCACTTGCTGTTGTTGGCGGCTTTATCATCGCGCATCGCTCATTGAGCTCACATTGTTTTCTTTAGTCAGACTGATTTTATTTGTACATATACAGACAAACATACAGTTTTTCTTTCTGCATACATATATGTACACATACATACGTGAGTGTGGTCAATTGATTTTGTCTGCCCCGCAAGGCACAACTTCACAATCATTCATTTCGGTGAGATCAATGGATCGATATGATACCCGGCAATATGCGATAAAAAGGAAGCCACAACTCACAGACCCCAAGCTGGGACACTCAGACACACACACAGACTGTTCAGGGGTGATGAACTGTTTTCAAAATTCTCTTTGTGCTCCACGTATTGGTAAGCGAACAATAAATTTCGTTTTTTTTTTAACCCTTGCCTTTTTTTTACTTCATTAAAATTGTCGCGAATTGTTTGGAACGCATGAATATGTTAATGAATTATTGCCTCATACACACACACACATTGAAACTGAAATATAACAGACTTTCCGCACTTGCACTACCATTACCATTGTCTTAGGTTCAAACGGACAGACGGTACATTTTCCCGGTAGTGCAACTTGGTCCTTGTCTCCCAACGCTTCAAGAGTACATATAAACAGTACTTAATTGTTCATTATGTACAAACACTTTATGCATGGAATTGGCATTACATAGTAATGCCAGTAGTAGTGATAGCTGTACTTTAATATGAAACCTGTTTTAGGTCAATATGACCTTTGATGTTTTGGCAATCCAGCTCTAGATAAATCCAGCTGGAGAAAAATAATAGAAACAAGCCATAATTCTGCAAAAATATTTTGAGTTTTTTTAGTGAATTCTAAAACAAAAGGGGCGTGCATTCAATACTCATAGTTAAGTTTAGCTAAAAACTACGGAATTTGTGAACAAATTCTGTTAAATTCAGCTGTAACTCCTTTATAGCGAAATATTGTCAAAGTTCTATTTGTTAGGCCATGGATTTTAAAAAAATTCATGGTCTATGGCGTTTGTCGGAACAGAAATGTGCGTAGCAGCACTAAGCATCGAACATATAGAGTACTCAAACAGCGGAATCTACTCATTTGATGCTATGCGGAGACTGGAACCTCTGAACACGAAGTGTTTCATGAGTGACCGATCGGCTCTCTTCGTAAGAAACCGCGGCATCAACTCAGTCGCACAACGACAGCGGAACGATGAGCACGGGTGTATTTCTTTGCGCTCTGCGATCTTTTTAATGTGTGCATGCATACACAAGCTCGCATATGAATGTATGCGTTGCTTGTGAAGTTTGACAACAGGCAAATGCTTCGGCCAGCGCGCTGGCAGCCTGAAGTCAATTTTCTGATTCGTCGTCGAGAGCCAAGAGACCGAGACACAGTGGGCAAAAATGGTTATTGCGGCGAAACTTTTATAGCTTCGAAAATATGTGGCTTGATTTATGGCATAATTTTATTTAGTAAATAGATATTGATGTATTCCGAATTTTTTAGTTTTGGCTGATAAATTTTGTGAAATATAGTACAAACATAAACAAAGAAAAATTTTATAGTTGTTGCACAACTTTTTTTCGATATTATAAATTTGATATAAAAATTAGAATAGAAATATAAATATTTAATCTATCTACTCAATAAATTATAAATGCACATGTTGACTTCAGGATGCCAGCGCGCTGGCCGAAGCAATTGCCTATTGCCAAACTTCAAATGCAACGCATACATTTACTTTCGTGCATGTGCATACATAGCACATATACATACATTGAAACGATGGCTAGAGCAAAGAAATATGCCCGTGCTCATCGTTCTAGAGGTGGGGAAACATCGATGCCAACATCGATGTCATCGATGTTTTCCAATCATCGGTAACATCGATGTCATATTTGCTAACATCGATGTTGTTCCACCTCGAGTTCTGAATACCAAAATTCGTGCTAAAACATGGAAATTGTAAGTATCCAAATTAACTTAGGGGAAGACAAATTCAAATGAAAAATGTGGCCCTTTGCAATACTGGAAGGTAATATCACTAAGCAATGAACAGCCAAACAAGCAGCCGCATGCTCAATGCTTCGGGCTCTGGGGCGCGGCTGGATCGAAAAATCACCTCAAACAACTTTTACGCTGTTTAAGGTCTCTATGTGTTCATTGCTTAGTTGTAAGATCAAGATGCACAATTTTCGATTATGTTCATGTTTTTTTAGATGAGTACTGAAGACAGAGTGTTGAAAACTCTCCTATGCAAAAGTTTATGTGTGCCGGCTTCGTCTTGTGAGCAGGTATTTAGCAAGGCTGGCCAGCTGATCTCCGACAGGCGAACGAGACTGTCTCCAAAAGTGGTAGATCAATTACTGTTCCTAAACAAAAACAATGCCCTTAATAAAGTTTAGGTATTGTTCTGTCTTTAAAAAATGAAAAAGTTTTTTTTTTCAAATCATCGATGTTTCATCGATGATTTACTTTGAAAACATCGATGCCCACGGACATCGATGTTTCATCGATGATTTACTTTGAAAACATCGATGCCCGCGGACATCGATGTTTTCCCACCCCTACATCGTTTCACTGTCGTTGTGCGACTGACTTGATGCCGATGTGCGCTTCTCGCGGTTTCTAACGAAGAGAGCCGATCGCTCACTCATGAAACACTTCGTCTTTAGGGGTCCCAGTCTCCGAATAGCATCAAATGAGTAGATTCCGCTGTTTGAGTACTCTATATGTTCGATGCTTAGTGGTAACAGGCAGAAGAAGGCATCTCCGACCCAATAAACTATATATATTCTGAATCAGTATCAGTAGCCGAGTCGATTGAGCCATGTCTGTCTGTCTGTATAAACACCTGGATGTCAGAAACTATAAGAGCTAGAGTCATAAAATTTTGTGACAACATGTATATATGTATATATTGCAGTGTCTCAATGTTTCAGAAATAACTATTTAAAAACTACAATATTAACTCAACAACCAAAGTTGTATATCTTAAATGACAAATACCTTGCCACGGGCGTTATGTGAAAATTTCATTTAAATCCGACTATAAATAAGTGAGATATGTTACGAATTAAACTCACTCTGAACATATATACTTAAGCAGACCTAATTTACGCAAGCATACCGAAGTTCAAATCTAGCGTCAAAAAACACAGCATTTTAAACTTTTTATTTGCATTGTATGTTAACACAATTGGTTCACAATGCAGCTTTGTCAATGGGCCAAGGAAAGAGGCAATGGCCGAGTGGTTAAATTGGCGGACGGCAAATTCAAAAGACTGTGAGATACTGTGTTTGTTCAACTCTCGGTCGAGGCGGATGCGAATGATTTATTATTTATTATCATTTATTTATTTATTATTTTATTTTGTTTATTTATTTAATTCTAATAAACTAAACTTACTAAATTTACTAATTAAATTTCATTTCATATTTATTATGCAATATGAAAGACAATCAAATTATAATAGTTATAAATACTATTAATTATTTATAAATAAAGTTTACTATTTATACCCTTCGACCATTGAAAATGGTCAAAAAAGGGTATACTAACTTTGTGCAAATGTATGTAACAGGCATAAGGAGGCGTGGGAGACCCCATAAAGTATATATATTCTTGCTCAGGATCACAAGCCGAGTCGATTGAGCCATGTCTGTCTGTCTGTCCGTCTGTCTGTGTGAACGCACAGATCTCAGCTATTATAAAAGCTAGAGTTACCAAACTTGGCAGGAAGACTCCTGTGTACTATAAGCAGATGAAGTTTATTTCAAATGTTAGGTGCCACGCCCACCGCCCACACAAATCAATAATTTAATTTTTGAACATAATTTGTAAGCGCTGTATATAAGATACAACTTTCTGACTTAAACATATACTAAGCTAAATGAAATATCTACGTAGTCCCCAAATTACAATCCAATCGAACAATAAACACAGAAGTTATTTAAGAAAGTATGAGCATAAAACCAAGTGCTTCTGTCAGCTAACAAGGGAGACGGGCGAGCGCGAAGCGCGAGCGCCATCTGTCGGGATTAATTTCAAAGCATGTGCATATGCATATGTGTATGAATTTAACAAATTAAACTACACGGGAACATAGGTCGAAGGGTATCCCACTGCCGCGTTTTGCGCGACTGTTGCTCTGGTTTTATTTTATTTAGCACGCCTGAATATTTTGCAATTAGAATGCTGGAACATAATAGCGATCATAAGCCCTTATAAAATTATGAAAGTGCAAGTCTGCATATCCACATGTATGTTTTGGCGTCTCAACTGTAAACTTTGTAAACGAGGATGCCGCAAGGATTTAATGGCTTTGATATGTATGTGTACATACTATAGATATACATGTGGCCTTGTATGTATACGTGTGGTTTTTGACACGCCTTATTCTGTCCATTGCATACATTTAAACAATTTTAGTGTACCGTCTTTTGATAATTTTTAATGTTCGAAAACTATAAGTAGTAGGACAACTACAGAAGCGCGCCCGACTGCGCGGCTTCCAAATCAGTACATTTGAATTATTTCTTTAATAACTTTTTTGTTAATTAGCCAATTGCAACCAAATTTGAAGAAATCATTTGTGGATTGGTATTTATTGTGTTGTACTAAAAATGAACTGTCTAGCATTGAAATGACGCTTAGAATTTGGTTTTTATTGATTTACGGGGGCGGAAACTTGATAAACTTGAAGTGCTTGCAATATTAACATATATTGATACCAAATTTACCCTAGGGGTAGTGGGTATAAAAACTGCATTATCAAAAGTGGAAAAATGAAGAAATGCACCCAAGTATTGACTGATTTTAAATACATACATAGCATGTATGTATCATATGTATAATACACATACATGCACAACATGCATTCATTCATTTATTCCTAATGTCTATAACAGACCAAAAAAAGAAAATTAAAAAATGGTGCCTTGACATTAAGGTCTCTCAAATTGTATTCACACACACGCACAGAAACAAACACATACACGTGCACATCCAGGTCCACTTAGAGGTAGTTGTTGCTGTGGGTTGGAAAAAAAGAAAGAAAACAATGAAAGAAGGGCGCAGAGCAGTGCACATTTGAATCCATAAATTCGTAAGAACTACATAATGAGAATAGGAAGACGATGAGGAGGAAGGAGGACGACGAAGAGTAAAAGTGAAAGGTAATAATAAAACGAATTAATGCACTGTAAATATAAGGTCGCAATACAAAGCAGACAAAAACAAAGACTCAACATGATGCAAGTAAATATTTATATGTACATATATATACATACATTGTATTGTAGGAATTCTGCTGTTTGCCTCCTGTTCCAAGAAACTCCGCAGCGCAAATAATGCGGCAGCACATGTGTGTGCGTCGTCGGACTGAAGATAGCAGTGTACCTTCGCCTTCCTGCCTGCCTGTACCGATAAGTCCTCGAACCACGAACCAGTCGGAGTCAGGAGGAACCACACAACAACAAGAAAATATGGCAACAATGACAACAATAGGCTGGTCAAGAATTTCGCATATAGTTACATTTCATGACACTCACATATACATATGTTGCATATGTATGTATACAGCAATCAGTGTTGCCAGTTCTTTTTTAAAATAGCTAGAAATAGTCAGAAGTAGGGTAACAATATTTATAACCTTTGCAAAAGGTATATTCATTTTGAACTGAAGTTTGTAATGAACTGTTTAAGATAGCTTCGACTCCATAAAGTATTATTTATTCTCAGAAATATACATATTGCATATGTATATATACAAGAATCAGTGTTGGCAGCTCTAGATGTAGACAAAATTAGAGAAATCCTTGCAAAAGGTATATTATATATAGGTATTTTGAACTGAAGTTTGTAACGAACCGTTTAAGATATCTCCAACTCCATAAAGTACTCGTATATTTATTCTGTATCGGACCACTATAACATATATGTAGCTGCCATAGCAACAATCGTCCGAAATTCGGGGTTTATGTATCGATAACTGTTTTAATTAACTCATCAGGGCCAATCAAAGTTAAACAGTAATTGTAGTAAAGTTTTTCCATTTCATTAAACTCAGACAATATTCGCGAGTTACGTTTAATCAAATTTCTGTGTGTTTAATTTTTTTATACCCTTCGACCATTGAAAATGGTCAAAAAAGGGTATACTAACTTTGTGTCTCCCACGCCTCCTTCTGCCTGTTACATACATTTGCACAAAGTTAGTATACCCTTTTATGATCATTTTCAATGGTCGAAGGGTATAAAAATTTGTTTCCCACATTTTTCAGAGATTTTTAAGATTTAAGATTTTTAATTTTGGTATTCCTTAAATTGGCCCACTTAATAAGGTGAACGTTCGAGTATTGAATAAGAATCTATTCCACCTTTATATGCTCGAGGATCTGCACAATTTCCGGTATATAGGCTCATAATTTACATTATAAATTTGCATGTAAATCAGTTATAATATCCGCTAGCCGTTTTTTTATAATTTATCCTGCATTTGCCAATTGAAACCCAATAAATCTAGCGAACAAATAGCTAAATTGACAACACTATCAGTAATCAAAATGCAGCGTAGACATCATCACACAGCGTGTAGAATGGATTTGAATGATTTAAAATATATTTATAAATATATAAGCAGATACTCGATATATATTGAATAGCTAAAAGCGCTTGATTTTAGCATTATTTGAACAGATCTCCAAACAAATCATCATAACTCTAAGCAAACTTCATCTAGACAGAGTACGCACCATTTCCCCGAAGGATAATCACATATTAGACTTTATTGATGCTGATAAATCATTTACCTAGTTTACCCTTTTTGTATTATGTATGTACTTATTAAAACTAAGTATCAACATAAGAAATCAAGTATGATATTTGTATGTATACTTACCAATTAAAAGGTAGAGCTTCAACCCCAAAACATCATATTGTGAACTAAAAAATGAAATGTTTACTTCATTATTGTCATAAAATTTAGTGTAACTAAATATTTATATTAATATTTATATGATTAGAAGAGTAACAATCGAATAAACTTGCAAAAGCATTCGTTATTTCTTTCCTTTTATGGCTTTCAAATTACACCCTAACCCGGCTTTAAACTACATTTATATATATATATATATATTTTCTTAATGTTCTTCATTAAAATGCAGTGTTTCTCTTTGATTTTGTTGAGGAAATGTACTTAGTAAAAAGTGCAAATTTGTTCAGCTCTTTTGCTCGCTCAATTATAGAGAAGTTATTAAGTATTGCATACACGTAATTGGCTATATGTAGGGTAACACACATACATACTTAAATACAGATATGTATGTACGTTCTTGTTCAAAAGACCATCACACCCACGTACCATTAAATGTAATATCATTTGCCACTCATATCGAGTATACTTCGGCTGAGTTTTTATTCCCGCTACTTATGGAATAGAAAGGTATTATTATAACTTTGTGACAAAATGTATGACAGAAGTGGGAGTTTCGATGCTAAAAATTTTATATATTCTCAGACAGACAGATACACAGACAGACAGACAGAGAGACAGACAGACAGACAGAGAGAGAGAAAGATATACAGAGAGACAGACAGACAGAGAGACAGATAGACAGACACACAAACAAAAAGATAGACTGAGAGACAGACAGACAGATAGTCTGCGTGCTGTGTCTCTATGTCTGTCTCTACAAAACAAAATACTCCACCCAAAAGAAATAAAATATCTACGAAACCTCTTTTGTCTGTTGAGTAGCGCGTATATCACAGTCAAGTACACACAACTGTAGCTTTGCCTGTTGTATCAATCTTTGTGGCATCGTTCACACAAGTCATGCTCGGCATTAAAAAAAACTAAAGAGTTCAATGCCCCAAAAAATTGCCGACGACATAGTTCTTGGTCCAACACAAAAAAGGTGTTAGACTATTTTAAATTCAAAGAGCACCGTCCATAGGTAATCACGTACGCAGAAGAAGTGTGTATGGAAGTACATACATGAAGTTCGAGATTTCTAACTATAACGAAGTTCATACTCTTGGTGCGTGTTGAAAACGCTAACTATAGTTAAATACGCCCAAATGGGTTGAACTAATAGATGAAAAGGGCACAAAGGGGTTAATGAAATCCCCCGTATGACTTAATAAAAAAATATCTATATCTAAAAAGAAAAAAAAACTCATGGTGCTGCGGCAGTTATTCCCATGCTAATTAAACATATATAACATTATACAGTTTTAATAAGGGTTACTATGATGTTGTACTACTAAAAACTATAGTATAATGTTAACAGATTTTGATGACATAGTGGCAGATATGATTCCGATTTTGGCATACAATTTTGAGAGGTAAGATAATTCTTGGAAAGATTTATTGTCGAGTATTCATAACAATATTTCCTGTGTATTCCTAACAATATTTCCTGTGAGAGCGACACAGTCGTAGAAGGTAGAACAACTTGGTGTTGGGAATTGTTAATGTATTGGAAAAGGTTGTTTTCATTGCTTGTTTTATTTATTGCATTTAATCAGAAGAATTCTATAATTCAACAGTCAATCGCGTTTCTTCGAGTCGATGTATGTGATATTTCTAATATTTCATTATAATTAAATGTATCAGCATCGAATCGGGATCGGTCCTTCCACAAGGTGCTTAACAATTAATTGTATTAATGTAATGATTGCTTATAATAACTTCTTGGGGGCTGACGATGATGTTTTTATACCCTTCGACCATTGAAAATGGTCAAAAAAGGGTATACTAACTTTGTGCAAATGTATGTAACAGGCATAAGGAGGCGTGGGAGACCCCATGAAGTATATATATTCTTGCTCAGGATCACAAGCCGAGTCGATTGAGCCATGTCTGTCTGTCTGTCTGTGTGAACGCACAGATCTCAGCTATTATAAAAGCTAGAGTTACCAAACTTGGCAGGAAGACTCCTGTGTACTATAAGCAGTTGAAGTTTATTTCAAATGTTAGGTGCCACGCCCACCGCACCCACAAATGAATAATTTAATTTTTAAACTTAATTTGTAAGCGCTGTATATAAGATACAACTTTCTGACTTTAACATATACTAAGCTAAATGAAATATCTACATAGTCCCCAAATTACAATCCAATCGAACAATAAACACAGAAATTATTTAAGAAAGTATGAGCATAAAACCAAGTGCTTCTGTCAGCTAACAAGGGAGACGGGCGAGCGCGACGCGCTCTCGTTTATACAAATTTTAAGTGGAAAGAGCCTTAATAGCAATTATCTTTTCTTTCTCATTTGCTCTTGTTTTCTTTTTCATCATAAACTTGTTTCTTCCACTACGATCCGAATCAACGAATGTTCGAATGGATGTGTATGTATGTGTTTCACGACAAAAGAGTGCGTGTATACATACATATATGCTCTTCGCCTCAAGAGGTGTGATGAGGGTGATTCAAAACTGTAATTCAACGAAGATGACTCCGAAAGCAATTTGAACAATAAGAGCGGCAAGCGCAACGGAAGTTGTCGAGACGTCTTTTCTCTCATAATTAAGAGAGATTATTTGTGAAAGAGCTCAGATATTAACCAGTAAGAAAAACAACAGTCGCGCAGCACGCGACAGTGGGATACCCTTCGAACTATGTTTAATTTGTTAAATTCATACACATATACATATGTACATATGCACATGCTTTAAAATTTATGCTCATACTTTCTTAAATAACTTCTGTGATTATTGTCCGATCGGATTGCAATTTGGAGAATACGTAGATAATTCATTCAGCTTAGTATATGTTAAATTCAGAAAGTAGTATCTTTTATAAAGCGCTTACAAATTGAGTTCAAAATTTAAATTTTTGATTTACGGGGACAGTAGGCGTGGCACCTAACATTTGAAATAAACTTGATCAGCTTATAGTACACAGCAGTCTTCCTGCCAAATTTGGTAACTCTAGCATTTATAATAGCTGAGATCTGTGCGATCACACAGACAGACGGAGAGACAGCAGACATGGCTCATTCATATACGAGCTTGTGCGTGCATACACAAAGCAAAGAAATACACCCATGCTCATCATTCCTCTGTCGTTGTGCGACTGAGTTGATGCCGCTGTGCGCTTCTCCGATCGCTCACTCGTGAAACACTTCGTGTTCACGGGTCCCAGTCTCCACATTGCATCAAATGAGTAGATTCCGCTGTTTGAGTACTCTATATGTTCGATCCTTAGTAATAGCATCTAAGGTAAACATATATTATATTAAAATAACTATCGTATTGAAAAACAGCTGTTTCATATCGATATATTATAAAGAAAAGTAACCATGTATAATATCGATATATCGAATGCAATGTACGAAGCTAGCAATTAAAAAGTTTGATCTCGAAGCGTTGGTACGAAGAAAAACTAAAAATAAAGATTATATTGCCTTTTACAAAATATAAATAAATAAGAACTAAAATAAAAATTATATTGCCTACTACACTTTATTGTTTGATGACTATGGTTTAATAGTACACTTTATATTATTTAATGACAATAGTTCTTGCTTATTATTATAATTTAATTTTTTGATGGGAATTGTTTAGATCTAGCTCTACATAGTGCGACTGCTTTCGTTCACCCACCATTCAACTCCTATTCACTTCTTTCACCATTCAACTCCTATTCATTTCTTTCACCATTCAACTCCTATTCACTTCTTTTCATTTTCATTTCACACATATATGGTATTTCTTAGCATTGTAAGCTAAAGACTTCCTTCTTATTCTAGACATTTCTTGCTTAACTGTTCTTCCTTAACCAATCGTAGAAAAATGAACAACAATTAATATTTATTAAGTAAACATAGAATTAAAAGTAAACATAGATACATCGTAGACTCTTTCAACTACTCAGCAGGACTTCATTAAACAGCATGTTACTTCCTTGTTTATAACACTAACTCTATAGCCACTCTGTCTACGGTTATAAATTCGACTATATGTAGAACTTAGTTACTTTTCAAGCCCTTTGCTATATTCTTATCTATCTGCTGAAGCACTTGATTGTACATTCATTATATCTCCTTAGAAGGTTCGAGGGATAATTTCTATATATGGTATTTATGAGCTCAAAGCCTTGGCTGATCGATAGAACTAGAAAAGGGCAAAGGTTAACTAAGTGGAAGTTTTTAAAAATTTTTTTTAGGTTAGTTTGAAATTCAGACGTGATTGGCTGGTTTTGACATTGGATTAGGATTCGGAAGGTCTAAAAACATATACAAACATATATAATATTATATAACCCAATCATGACCCTCCATTATTTTTTGGGGCTTCAAAAATTTTTCGACTTTTTTGAGTTTAAGTCGAAACTCAGATGTGCTACATAAAATTGAGTAGCATTTTGACTTCAGATTCAGACTTAGAAGGAGAAAATACATGTGAAAACATATATCGCATGCTCAGAACAGGATTCTATATCTTTTGGAGATATTTTAAGGTTTTTCAGTTTTGTGAGGTTATGTCGAAGTCCAGACGTGATGACGAAATTTCGACCTCGGATTAGGATTCAGCGACCCAAAATAAATATCACTGCATATGCCGCTTACCCAGATCATGAAACTTTTTTTTTTGTGGGGCTGTGTAATTCATTCAGCTTAGTACAATATATGTTAAAGTCAAAAAGTGTTAGCTTTTATACAGCGCTTATAAATTGGATTCAAAATTAAATTATTGATTTAATGGGGGCGGTGGGCGTGGCACTTAATATTTGAAATAAACTTAATCAGCTTATAGTACACAGGAGTCTTCCTGCCAAATTTTGTAACTCTAGCTTTTATAATACCTGAGATCTGTTCGTTGACACAGGCAGACTCGGCTTGTGATCCGGAGCAAGAATATATATACTTACGGCTCCTTCTGCCTGTTACATGCATTGCACAAAGTTAGTATACCCTTTTTTGACCATTTCCAATGGTCGAAGGGTATAATAAACGTTTTGTCGGCTTGAAATTATAGAAAATAAATGTATACAATATTATATTATATTCATATATTGTATTGCATATTGTTTTTAAACAATCACCAAACTGCAATTCTACAAAAACAAATGTTTACTTATTTAGTAGTAGTAATTTAGTGCTTGTTTTAAATTTTCGATTAAATCGATTCTCAACGAGAGCAACAGTCGCGCAAAACGCGACAGTGGGATACCCTTCGACCTATGTTCCCGTTTAGTTTAATTTGTTAAATTCATACACATATGCATATGCACATGCTTTGAAATTAATGCCGACAGATGGCGCTCGCGCTTAGCGCTCGCCCGTCTCCCTTATTAGCTGACAGAAGCGCTTGGTTTTATGCTCATACTTTCTTAAATAACTTCTGTGGTTATTGTTCGATTGGATTGTAATTTGGGGACTACGTAGATATTTCATTTAGCTTAGTACATGTTAAAGTCAGAAGTTGTATCTTGTATACAGCGCTTACAAATTAAGTTCAAAAATTAAATTATTGATTTGTGGGGGCGGTGGACGTGGCACCTAACATTTGAAATAAACTTCATCTGCTTATAGTACACAGGAGTCTTCCTGCCAAGTTTAGTAACTCTAGCTTTTATAATAGCTGAGATCTGTGCGTTCACACAGACAGACGGACAGACAGACAGACATGGCTCAATCGACTCGGCTTGTGATCCTGAGCAAGAATATATTTACTTTATGGGGTCTCCCACGCCTCCTTATGCCTGTTACATACATTTGCACAAAGTATACCCTTTTTGGACCATTTTCAATGGTCGAAGGGTATAAAAATTAGAAGTTGCTTCGGCCAGCGCGCTGGCAGCCTGAAGTCAATTTTGTGTTTCGGCGTCGAGAGCCTAGAGAATGAGGCTCAGGTCCGTAGTGAGGGTTTTACGGGCCCCTTTACAATACTTATCAGGGACCTACTTAAGTTACATTAATTAATAAATATATTTGTGTTTACCAAAGGAATTACATTTTAGAAATATCTCCGCATTAATACAATTTTTATGTTTAGTAACCGTGAGCCCCTTACTGTTGAGAGCCCTTCTTGTACCGCACACCCTGCGCAATTTTAGCTACGGGCCTGGCCAGCGTGAAATAAACTGGGTGTTTGTTTTTATACCCTTCGACCATTGAAAATGGTAAAAAAAGGGTATACTAACTTTGTGCAAATGTATGTAACAGGCAGAAGGAGGCGTGGGAGACCCCATAAAGTATATATATTCTTGCTCAGGATCACAAGCCGAGTCGATTGAGCCATGTCTGTCCGTCTGTCTGTGTGAACGCACAGATCTCAGCTATTATAAAAGCTAGAGGTACCAAATTTGGTAGGAAGACTCCTGTGTACTATATGCAGATCAAGTTTATTTCAAATGTTAGATGCCACGCCCACCGCCCCCACAAATCAATAATTTAATTTTTGAACTTAATTTGTAAGCGCTGTATAAAAGATACAACTTTCTGACTTTAAGATATACTAAGCTGAATGAAATATTTACGTAGTGTCCAAATCACAATCCGATCGAACAATAAACACAGAAGTTATTTAAGAAAGTATGAGCATAAAACCAAGTGCTTCTGTCAGCTAACAAGGGAGACGGGCGAGCGCGAAGCGCGATCGCCATCTGTTGGGATTAATTCAAAGCATGTGCATATGCATATTTATATGAATTTAACAAATTAAACTACACGGGAACATAGGTCGAAGGGTATCCCACTGTCGCGTTTTGCGCGACTGTTGCTCTCGTTGTTTTTGTCTTCGTGAGCTAAGAGACCGAATTACAGTGAGCCACAATGTTTATTTGGCGGCAATCATTTTAGCATCAGAAAACATGTGTATTTATGTTTAAATTTTGAGAAGAGGAATTGAAAATTGATAATTATATTATATTTTGTACAGCAAAGTTATAATATCAAAAAAAGTTGTGATAATTATATTTTTTTGTATATGAGTTTACCAATATTGACAAAATTTATGAATTAAAATAAAAAATTCGGAATACATAAATATGTAATTACTAAATAAAATTATCCTCATAGAACAAGACACATGTTTTCAAAACTTTTAAAATTGTTCTTGCAAGATAACCATTTTTGGCCACTGTGCCTGTCTCTAGGCTCTTGACGCCGAAACACAAAATTGAAGCATTTGCCTATTACAAAACTTCACTAGCAACGCATACATTCATACGCGGGCCGTGCATACATACACGCACACATGGAAACGATCACACAGCGCAAAGAAGTACGCGTATGCTTATCGTTCCGCTGTCGTTGTGCGACTGAAGAAGTTTTGATGCTATCCACTGTTTGTACTGAGTGCCGAACAGCTGTTCTGTTCTTCTTTTCTGGGGTACTAAGTCCGAAAAATCAGCTTCAAACTGCTTTAGAGCTGTTTGACGTCTCTATGCGTTCATTGCTTAGTGGTTATATGCTTGTTCCTTGTTTCAATTCTTGTTCCTTGCACAATATAGATTACAATGTAGAGCTGGAAAGAACATCGATGATGTATCGATAAATCGATGTTTTTCCAGCTTTACTAAAATGTTTTATAGAAAACCCAGATTGAGAATAACAAGAGCTCCATATCAATAGAGTTGGGTAGTATCAAAGAGATTAAAAGGCGGATATATGTATGTTCTTTCGATCGTAAAATCATTATCAAACTAATGAATTTCGATATACTGCTGAGTTTGAATGAGAAATCCTCTTGAAATTGTCAGCTGACCTTCAAATCGAAGGCAAAGTAACAGAACAACGATTTTTCTAGACATGCATGAATGTGTGTATGTATGGTAGGTGTTTATTTGTCGTTCATGTGTAAATGTGCGTCTGCGTGTGTAGACTGTGTTGTCGGCGTGAATGAAATACCACCCCTAAAGCAGGCACACTCCGCCAAGAAACCTTTATTGACCAAAGAAACCTTTATTGACCATAAAGATAAAATTGAGCACTTACAAGAAGTAGGTGCTAAAATACACACATACCAGGAAGGCAGGCACGGACACCAACATTTGTACATTCACAGACACACACACACACACACACAGAGAAATGTCTAGCAAACTGTGCTCAAACATGCGATATTGCTGGCCTCACATACGACAGCAACTTGACCTGACCTAGTCACGAGAATGTATGTATGTCAATCGTGACCGTTGCGTGTGTGTGTATAACAGCAAATATAAATTGTCACTGGGGCTACGCTGCATTAGGAGAATTAAAAATAAATTCATCAAACCAGGTAAAATGTAGGCAATAAAAACAAAAACATACCAAAACCTGTTCTCCGATTTTGCCTATTCTTTTTATGTACATACATATGTATGTATATAATTGTGTAGCAGTTTGGTAAAATAGAAATATTTATACAGAGTGTAGTTATTTTTAATCAATCAATCACGCGTCTTTTCTTGATGCCACTAGTGCTGCGAAAACATCGGACGACTATCAATGTTATCGATGCTGTGTTGTCTTCGATGTACATCGATGTTTATATTTCGATTTTTTCGATAGCGTCCAATACTTATCACGTCATGTTAATTTGTTCTTTTGTTACAGACTGCTTTTTATCGATAGGGCTGTGCTAGCAAGTGCACAAAAAGTCAGAAAGTATTGTGTGCGAAGTGAACTTTAAAATCATTTGGTGGTAATCCTACTTACGCACAAACACAAAACATGAGGATGTTTCCAAGCAGATTGCATTCGAAAACAGACTTTAGGCAAGCACGGGCCCAACTTTATTGTCTCCGACCTTTGGCCATTTTCAGTTGTTTAAAACAAAGGATTCAGAGATTTAATAAATGCCTTTATCCCCGATATCAATTGCCCAGCCGTCGTACATTATAAAATGTACATATTGCACAATTACACTCGTATATGTATAACATTAAGAATGAAATTGAGCAACATGTTAGAAAATTCGATGTATTGATATTATCGAGGTTTTTAGGCAAAACCATCGAAATCATCGAGGTTTTCCCAACACTAGATGCCGCAGTTTTCTTAATGTGAATAGTAGAGCTGAAAAGAATATCGACAAATTCACACAGCCCTAACATTTAAAAAGGCAGCACTACTGATCAGCGAAGAGTGCAGTTCTCTCCAATCAAAAAAGGTAACAAAAACGAATGAATCATCTTAGCTACGAAAAGATCTGAAATTTGCTTGTTTAATTTTAGAAATATAATATTAATTTTTTAATTTTATATATAAACTAAAACATAGTATAATAAACATAATAGATTTGCAAAAAATATCGATATATTCATTTTACACGATATACATAATTAAAGATGTAAAAATAATATCGTTGACAGTATCAATAATATCGCTGCAGGCTGCTCTGCGATAGTTTTTATAACAGCATAATAACGCGATTCACCACCACTATTTATTTATAATGTGCAAACTTTAAACACACGTTTGCATAAAACATTTTTGAAAACTAGCAGTAAAAAAGTTTCTGACAATCTGCAAACGACATCTTAAAAAGTGCATCACGTAAAGAAAATAATTTATTTAAAATTGCATAAAGTGCAATTCGAGCTGATTTGTTAATAATCATTTATTTTTGTATGTGTTACATGTATAACATGTAACAAGTATTTATTCATATATTAATTATTTGGACGACAAGTCTATGGTAGACTATCGACATTGAAAATAATTGATGGTGGAAATATCAATTTCGAAATTGATGGATTATAATATGCGATAGTTTTGAATTATAATGCATTATATTCAGCAACATCAGCCAATCCACAAGATGTTTTCTAATTAATATTTAGACCGTCGAATATCGAAATATAACGATAATGAATATAACGACTTATTCTGTAATAAACATAGCTTTTTAAAAATAATGTAGACTAGTCACTAGATCTGTAAATAAATCAATGTATCGATGTTTTTCAGAGCGCAGTTTTTTAATTTATATATAAAGTAAATAAATAAATAAAAAAATACATAATAATAAATTATATTATATAAATTAACATTTAATTTGTTTAAAGACTTTATTTGAGTTTTACGAAATAAAAATACAAATTACATTAAAAATGAAAAACATTTCGAGTTCAACTTGGTCAAATCAAAACTGAAGTTTAAAATAAAATAGAAATAAAATCTAAACTAAAAGCAAATTAACATATGCCAGTTGATAAATGTTTATTTTTGTTTAAGAACAAGAGCATGTTTCTCTTGTTTGATTGGAAAGAATTTCGCTTCTCACTGATTAGTAGTTCTGCCCTATCAAATGTGCCAATTTGAGCAAACATCGAACATGGATATTTTCAAAAATTTGCATATAAATCAAAACATTGTCGATGTTCTTTCCAGTTCTAATGTGTATCCTAAAGTAAATACTAATTGCTCAAGCTGAGTTAACGATAGTTACACCCTTCGACCATTGAAAATGGTCAAAAAAGGGTATACTAACTTTGTGCAAATGAATGTAACAGGTAGACGGACGCGTGGCAGACCCCACAAAGTATATATATTCTTCCTCAGGATCACTAGCCGAGTCAATAGAGCCATGTCTGTCTGTCTGGATGTCCGGATGACCAGATGAAGACACAGATCTCAGCTATTATAAGAGCTAGAGACACCAAATTTGGGATGAAGGTTCCTAAATACTCGGATCAGATCAAGTTTATTTGAAATGTTAGGTGTCACGCCCACCGCCCCCACAAATCAATAATTTAATTTTTGAACTCAATTTGTAAGCGCTGTATAAAAGATACAACTTTCTGACATATACTAAGCTGAAATATTTACGTAGTGTCTAAATCACAATCCGACAATAAACACAGAAGTTATTTAAGAAAGTATGAGCATAAAACGAAGTGCTTCTGTCAGCTAACAAGAGAGGCAGGCGAGCGCGAAGCGCGATCGCCATCTGTCGGGGTTAATTTCAAAACATGTGCATATGCATATGTGTATGAATTTAACAAATTAAACAACACGGGAACATAGGTCGAAGGGTATCCCACTGTCGCGTTTTGCGCGACTGTTGCTCTCGTTTAATTTGCAATGACACATGCATATAATAAACCAACAAAAAACACACATTTACATGCTTGAATGTATGTATGTCGTCAGTGCTACAATAATAATACTGTGATACGCACATGTCTATGCATGTATGTACATACATACATGTTCAATTAAATGCCAGCCCCCAAAGGGAAGTGACTGGAGGCACAATCAAAAACTACTTTTGATTCTGTTTTCGCTCTTCTCCTTTTAGCACTCGTTGTCGATGAGGGAGATGGAGACTGACACCGGTGGGTGGAGCCAACGTGAAGGTTGCTTCATGTGTCTCCACCAATTAAGTGCGACGTAGTTAGCAAATGGAAAAAGTTAATTAAAACATTCAGCAGACTGCATACTAACAGGGTGGTGGTATGTAAGCATGCGATGACGGGCGGGGAGGAGGTGGCGGCGCTGGCGCAAAAACGACCAATCAGATGCGATGTAGTAGCCGCAAGTGTTCGAGAACAAATACATTCGTGTACCGTGTGCACACACATACATACTTGCTTGTGCGCGAATTTGTGTGAGTGTGTGCGTATGTGTTTGCCTGTACACATGCATGTTTGTATGCGCATGTATTCGTATTTATGTATGTAGAATTTATGTATGTGGGTGGTAAGATGAGTACTTATGCAGTTAAGTGGAAACATACACACACATACGCCAACTCACTCATGTGTATGTGTGCATAACTCATTTGTGATTTAAGAGTCATTCGATAGATTTGCATACACTGCATGCATGATGTACATCGATGATTATATATATCGATTCATCGATGATTATATATATCGATTCATCGATGCCTTAAAAACATCGAAGTTTCTGCAGCTCTATACAGGTAGAAATCTATATAAAAAGGTATTCTGTAATTGTGCCATTTGGAAATTGAAATAAGCCAATAATAATAGAAAGTCGCAAGAATTAAGGCCAATAACAGCAACGCGAGCATTAAGCAAATTTTTATCAGCAGCGCTGGAGCTGGAGCCACGCCTATGTAAGTTGTCTCATCTTTCCCCAGTCTTTCCCTTTTTTCTCTTTTACCAGATTTACGGTAACGAGCGGTAATGAGAGACCCCTTAAAGCATCATAAACGAGCGCGAGTGAGAATAAGAGGTAAGAACTGCACCAGCATCCACAGCAACAACAAAAAAAACAATAAGAGCTGTTGAAGCAAATCATTGGCACTATACCGCTCTCGCTCACGCTCATTTGGGCATATAAAGAGTGGGAGAGCGCGTGCGGTTGGGTTGCTGCCAAAGAGAGCGAGCAGAGTACACAGTGAAAGAGAGCCATATTAATATAAGAGAGCAGCACAAGCACCATCACTCTCTTTGCGTCTCTATCTTTATTTTAACATGAGCTAGTTCATGAGTTTCTTTTGCATTGCATTTAAAAATGTACTGACATATGTATGTATGTACATACCTACATACATATGTACATACCTATATACATGTGTACATACCTACATACGTATGTACATACCTACATACATATGTACATACCTACATACATATGTACATATACATATATACACACACTCATACGTAAAACAAGTTTTTCACTTGTCATTCTCGTATTGTAATCAGGCACACACACACATGCGCACTCGCTAAAACGATGGAGTTTGATAATGCAGCAGAAGAGCAATAGCAGCAACAGCAGCGACTTTACATTGAAACAGGAGACAAAGTGGCGGCCCATTTCATCCAGTTCCTTCTATAAGGAACCCCACGGTCTCCAGCAGAGTGGGGATAAATATAATGTAAATAAATAATTTATACATAATGCATCGACTGTGCCGACTTCTATATGCTTCACTCTCTAGCTCTCGCTTGCACATTGTCCTCATCACAGTCTTTACCACCACCACTTCATGCTCTGCCTCTGCCGCTGCCACTGACACTGAGAGTTTGTTGTGGGTGTTGCTGCTGCTACAGTGTCAGCCAGTGAGTGAAAAAGGGATACCAACAGCAAGGGTGAACGAGCCGTGTCCGCAGACTGAGGTGGACTGTGAAGGAGAATGAGAAGCAAGTACACAATTACGTGTGCGTCTGCCTAGTATTCCTTATGCCTTATTCTTTATTCATTTTACTGGCAGTCTCTGTGTATATTTTTATACCCTTCGACCATTGAAAATGGTCAAAAAAGGGTATACTAACTTTGTGCAAATGTATGTAACAGGCATAAGGAGGCGTGGGAGACCCCATAAAGTATATATATTCTAGCTCAGGATCACAAGCCGAGTCGATTGAGCCATGTCTGTCTGTCTGTCCGTCTGTCTGTGTGAACGCACAGATCTCAGCTATTATAAAAGCTAGAGTTACCAAACTTGGCAGGAAGACTCCTGTTTACTATAAGCAGGTGAAGTTTATTTCAAATGTTAGGTGCCACGCCCACCGCCCCCACAAATCAATAATTTAATTTTTGAACTTAATTTGTAAGCGCTGTATATAAGATACAACTTTCTGACTTTAACATATACTAAGCTAAATACTAAATATCTACGTAGTCCCCAAATTACAATCCAATCGAACAATAAACACAGAAGTTATTTAAGAAAGTATGAGCATAAAACCAAGTGCTTCTGTCAGCTAACAAGGGAGACGGGCGAGCGCGAAGCGCGAGCGCCATCTGTCGGGATTAATTTCAAAGCATGTGCATATGCATATGTGTATGAATTTAACAAATTAAACTACACGGGAACATAGGTCGAAGGGTATCCCACTGTCGCGTTTTGCGCGACTGTTGCTCTCGTTTCAACTATTCTTTGTGCTCACATTTCTTATTTAACTACCCAGGCAGCAGTTTCTCCTCTTCCTAATCATCTGTTACAATGAACCCCCACACTTTATATACATACATACATACATATGTACATGCATGTCAACTTGGCTTCTTGACCTTTGTTTTTGCTGATTCCCCTCCTACTACTTCTTCCTGTTTGTAATCAGTGTGTGTGTGTTGGTGAGCTTGGAATTAATGTAGCCGAAGCCGCGAAAGTTGTCAGTAATGTACATGTATATACATACATATATTATATGACGCGGGTGCAGAAATTTTCACACCTGCATAGATATGTATGTAAGTACACATGTATATATGCATGTTTGTTTCATTTGCTTTGTGTGTGTGCCAAGAAATCCTTTCCTTGTTGTGCCTACCTACCTACAATGTTTACATACATACATACGAGCTAAGCATAGTGTCTTCGTGCTTAGATGGCTACAAACAGATATGTCAGAACAATGTATTTATGTAGGTTTCATTTTATCTATAAAGACTCAACCGGCTGTTACCCTTGTGCGTCTATAAACCCAACGATTGCACCCACATAACTATTTATGTGTGAGCGTGTGCCTATTCATACGTCTGTACATATGTATGCATTGAATGATTCATGTGGTTGAATTTTTGAGTTTGTTTACATTTCTTGCCGTTTATTTTGGCGCAATATCCTTCATAACTTTTCTACTCTACACTGTCACTTGTTATATTCCTTGAAATGTCAAAAAGTAATACATATGTATGTATGTACATATATTTTTACTATTTGTGTGGTTATTGTACAGTTTATGTACGTATGTATATGGTGAGTAGATCTCTCCTTTTTTTTTGTCGATCTCTGTACTTAATTGCTGCATGACGTCCTTTTTTCGCATACAAGTGTGACCGTTTTTACTTTCGTTGTTTTGCCAGAAATTTGAAATATGCTCACTTACATTGCATTAATATTATTGAAATACAATTATGAAAAACAATATTAATGCATTAACTAGTTGTGTACCAAATATTATATTATTAGTATTATACGATATTCTAATAACTGACTATAGAAATATAAAGATTAAAGTTCTTTAAAATAAGCGATAAAAATATGCAATTTATCGCACAATGATCATGACTAGTAGAAAGTTCCTTGTCTAAAAGAACATGCTCAAATTGGTGTAATTAAATATGGTGTAGTATAATTATTATCAGTCGAGTAACGGGACTTTGTTTAACTTGTTTTTAAATAATTTGATTTTATGAATTGTGGGATAGCTTTTCGCATCTTTTCTTTGTATGCGTGTTTGTGTGTATGTATAAATCTACATGTTGAGAAACCCACCCTCCTACAAATACACACACAGAGACACACATCCGGAGAAAAAACTTTTGCCGTTTTTTTTTTTATTTAAATTTTGTTGTATGGCATTATTGATTTTCGCCTTCTATTTCCATTTTCTGATTTCCATTCATACATACAATATACATATATATGTATGTAAGCTTGTACATACATACTTGGGGTATACGAGAAAAATTATTTTTCTTGTGAAGCGTCAGACGCGATGCTGTTTGCATTTACATTACATAAACACACAGATATGTACAAATATCTACATATATGTATGATGTGAGTTATAAGGATTAAGTGTGTGTGAGCACACATATGTATTTATTATTTCGGTTTATATGGCCACACCCAATACGATAATTAAAAAATTGCCACAGACGGCAACTCTGGCGAATCGGTTAAATCGAGAGCAGCTCTAGCTGTGTTCTAATTGGTCAGGCGACACATGCGTTTTTATGTATGAATGTGTGCGTGTGTTGATACTTGCAAAGTTACTTCTATTAATTGTTTGTTCTTATAATTAATCTCAGCACTCTGTGTTCATCCCTTCGAGGCGATAACGAATCAAAAAGTACGCCATCAATATACATATGTATGTACCTACATGCATACGTATGTATGTATATGTATGCCCCGAGAAGAAGGCGGAAAGTTGCGGGAGAAAAAAGCAATTAAGTTTCCATGCAAACACTTTAGCACGTTCTCTCTCTCTCTCGCTGCGGCATCACACGAGCACAGAGAGAAAAGTCAAGAGAGAATAAGAGCAGCAGACACAGCAAGTGGAGCGACAATATTGCAGAAAGGAAAAGCAAATAAAATACATGTGAACAGACCAACACAGATGAATAAGGTATGGAAATGAGGAGAGCAGTGGCAATGGGAAAAGGGTGGTGAGCGGGGGGATGGAAGTGGGGACAAGCATAACCGGTAGGGGGCTACCCGACAAATTACGACCAATCAAGTCTCGTCGTGGCACTGTTGCTTTACTCTTCTCCTACTCTTCGTCAACGGCATTACACTGCTCTCTCCAGCATCTTTATACGGAAGCTAAAAGAGCGGACACGGCGCACAGGGCTCTCTCTTTAACAACGATGTCAACGATGTTCTTGGCATTGTTTTTGTTCCATAAGAGTAAATGGGAGAAATGCTCAATTAATGATATTAGGCACGCAGCCACGTAATACATACATACATAAATACATATACATTTATAGAATATACTTTGTAAACAAATGTACGAAGACTTAAACTGCTCTGTCATTGGCTAATTAGAGCTCGCTGGTAATTATTGCCGGAAAAAGGGTGAATTCTCCCACTGCACAACTTATCTCGAAACTCTACTTTAATTGACTGTGAAATCATTCTTCTCTTACAAAAAGGGGGGCATACAGTTGCCTTGAGTTACTTAAATACACACATACATATGTACATACTGTACCGGGGGTATGTATGTACAAGCTGTAATAAATAAAAAATAATGTTTAAATTCATTGAATAAGTTGGATTTTAATTAATATCGATATGAATTCGATTCTATCTTTTCATAAAATACTATTTGTGGCAAATATTTAATAAGGATACAAGCAGCAGCTCTGCTTCGATATCAAGACATCAATAAATTGGTCATTGCAGCCGAATTATATATATTATATTATATATAACGCCAGGTAATTGTCCGTAATAGTACATATATCAATAGTTTATAAACACGATAAACACATCTGTCTGCCCCGGGGCCGTACAAAAGTACTAACATATGCAATAAAACGCTAAGGTATTTAAAACTAGAAATTAATACTAAAGCAATAAAGACATAGAGACCTCAAACAGCGGTTAAAGTTGCTGCCGCTGGGGCAGCTGCCTGTTCGGCTCTCAGTACAAACAGCGCATAGCCTTCAAAACTGCTTCAGTCGCACAACGACAGGGGAACGATAAGCATGTGCGTACTTCTTTGCGCTATGCGATCGTTTCCAAGAGTGCGTGCCGCCGAAGCATTTACTTGTTGTCAAACTTCACAAGCAACGCATACATTCATACGCGAGCTTGTGCATACTTGGAAACGATTGCACCGCACAAAGAAGTACGCGCATGCTTATCGTTCCGCTGTCATTGTGCGACTGAAGCAATTTTGATGATATGCGCTGTTTGTACTGAGAGCTGCCCCAGCTGAACGTGCAACCGCCCCAGCTGAACCTTCAGCCGAACTCTTTATTCTCAATTCTTCGAGCTCTGGGATCGAAACAGAAAATTGACTTCAGGCTGCCAGCGCTCTGCCGAAGCATTTGCCTGTTTTCGAACTTCAGAAGCAACGCATACGTTCATACGCGAGCTTGTGCATACATACACGCACACATGGAAACGATCGCACAGCGCAAAGAAGTACGCGCATGCTTATAGTTTCGCTGTCGTTGTGCGACTGAAGCAGTTTTGATTCTATGCGCTGTTTGTACTGAGAGCCGAACAGGCAGATGCCCCAGCCGAACATCCAACCGCCCAGCCGAGCGTTCAGCCGAAGTCTTTATTCTCAATTCTTCGGGCTCTGGGGCAGTTGGATCAAAAAACCAGCGACATCAACTTTAACCGCTGTTTGAGGGCTCTATGTGTTCATTGCTTAGTGGTATCAGCAACATATTTACTCATGGCACTCCGCAAACAATTTATTAATGCAATAATAATAATATATTATTTATAATAAAAATAATAAATATATATATTAATTATTATATACATTATTATTATTATATATTTTTATATATTATTACAGTTAGTTTTTTAATAGCACATTTATCAATACACCCATTATGTACCATATATGTGAATATCTGTCAACCCTCTCAATTAGCCAATCACACTCATATAAAAATTCACTTTCAATAGTTATTAATCTGTTTAATTTATCGATCTCTTTTTATTCATCATTAAATTCTTCTCTTTCAATCGCATAAGTTTTACAATAACAAAAACGGATACAGTCGGGTTCAACTGAATAAGGCCATGGATATATGTATGCACAGTGTGTCAACTAATTCTTTGCAAAAGCAAAAATGCAATGAGAATTCAGTTTTAATCACTTTTACTAATAAAATTAGGATTATCTTAATTCCGAGTTTTTACTTATTATTAGTTAGAGAATTCGGAACTATTTAGCATCCACAAAAATATAAAATTCATATTTAAACAGCGAAATCAAACAAAAACAAAAAAGCAGAGGTAATACAATATATAACAATTGCAAAACATATAATGGGGAAAGAATAGATTGGCAATATTATTAATTGAAATAGGAAAGCCCGACTTCTGCTGATTCTGTTTCTTCATGCTGTGTAATGTTTTATGAACTAAATACGAGTATATACAGTGTTGGAAGAGTTAATAGTAATAACAGTTGCACCTGCACAAAAAAAACCAAATTGTTCATTATGTACAAACACTATATGCATGAAATTGGCATGACATAGAAGACTGATAACTGTACTTTAATATGCGACCTGTTCTGGGTCGATGTGACCTTTGATACTTTGGCAATTCCGCTCTAAAGCGAATGACCCCATGTTTAAGCTGGAGAAAAATAATAGACCCAAGCCACAATTCTGCGAAGATTTTTAAATTTTTTCAGTGAATTCTAAAATAAGGGGCGTGTATTCAATACTTGCAGGTAAGTTTAGCTAAAAATGATCGAATTTTTAATAAAATGCTGTTCAATGATCCTGAAACATAATGAAAAGGTCACGGAGGTCACTGCCTACCTTCATAGCGAAATATTATCAAAGTTCTTACTTATTTTTGGCTTAACGAGAGCAACAGTCGCGTAAAACGCGACAGTGGGATACCCTTCGACCTATGTTCCCGTGTAGTTTAATTTGTTAAATTCATACACATATGCATATGCACATGCTTTGAAATTAATCCCGACAGATGCCGCTCGAGCTTCGCGCTCGCCCTCCTCCCTTGTTAGCTGACAGAATCACTTGGTTTTATGCTCATACTTTCTTAAATAACTTCTGTGATTATTGTCCGATCGGATTGTAATTTGGACACTACATAGATATTTCATTCGGTTTAGTAAGATTTAAGATTATTAACTGATTGCGAACTTACCTAGTGCAGTTTTGTTGGGGGGTTTCTTCATGAAAGTGTACCCTGCTCCAAAGCCATAAAAGCAGGTACCGTCTCTTGGCGTACTCAATACCACATATATTTCCAGTTTCGATTTAGTTACTGAAAACTCACATTGCGAGCACAGTGGAGATATTCGATGGCGATTACTTCATTGTTGTTGGATAGAGTTTGAGTTTGAGTTTGTTTTAGATTTATGTTGATCGTAGGATGTTTTTTGTACAATTTTAATATTATGTTTAGTTTAAAATATATAGGAACTTTGAGTCAGGCGCGCTGAGTAACGACGAGCTGAAGTAGAACTGCAACTGAAACATTTTGGGAATATTCATATGTACACCCATCAATATAGAGCCAAGAGATTGGTAGTGTCTCTATGAAGGAAGCCTGATATCACGGTGGCAAGAGACATGGTCGGTCTCCCAGAAGGTAAGCTGGATGCGATAGCTTATGCCGAAGTTAAAACCTTGGTAAGAAATAGAATCTTCTACCATCGAACTGTACCAGAAACAATTGAGGATATTTACAATGCATACACACCATTACCCATCAAAATATATAGTGTACATAGGGTAAGGAAATGGATCTATAGCATCGAACTGTACCATAAACATTTGGGAATAATAAAAACACACACCTGTACCCATTAATATATTGTATATATTATGTATAGTGTATATTTGGGTAAGGAATAGGATCGAATTAAATGCCAACCGTAAATTGACAATATTTGGCCAAGTTGTCACTGTTTCCGGTCTTTAAAAACGTCACAGTAGTAGAATGTAGTTGAAAGCTCTACCGCATGCAGAACATCCGCCACATGCAGACAGTCAGTGATTTCCAAGAAACAACAACAAGCCCAGCGCAGACCAACAGGGAGAAGTTGCACAATAAACGATTGCACAACAAACAACAGCCCAGCAAGAACAAGCACATTGACGACGGCAGTGCATCCGCCACGTGCGCTGCATCAGCAGAATGCACCGGCCAAGTCGTGGGAACGACATCGGACACCATCAGCGACAACGGTGCAGCTACAGCGGCAGAGACGTCTTCGACGACATCAGCGACGTCGGCAGAGAATAGGTTTAATTAATAATTGTAAAACTTACTCAAAATTCAACACCAATAAAACCCGACGTGTTTTTTTATATTAAAAATATTAAAATATCTTTTAATTGGCGCCCGAGTAGGGACCGGTAAACAGAGCCTTCGTAAACAGGATCACGCGTAACATCAAAGTACCTGAAGCAGCTACAAGTTCACGTCGCAGTTCCTAAAAAAGTCACAGTGAAAACTATCCCAATAAAAACAACTACAAAAAAAGTAGAAGGGACAAAAACTGCACAGTGTAAAAAAGCCTTCAAAAAAAGAAGCCACAACATCAAGTGCGTTTAGTGAACAAGTGCGAAACATCCAAAGGTTAACCGGTCTAAAAACTATCGCCGACTCTCCTGTAGTGCCCGTCCGCAGGAGCCTTCGAAGGAACTCAGTGCCACCAAGGGACCCGAGTCACCCACACCGCTACGTCGCTGCCCAACGTGGGACAAAAAGGACAAAACCCAAGGGGTCATTGAGGGATCGTCGCCGAAAATGTTATTTATCGCGTAAGCTAGAAAAATAAGTTTAAAACCAAATACTATTTTTAAAAGAAAAGAAGAAAAGAAAAATAATTTGAAAAGAATTTAATGAAACAAAACACCTATGGAAAATAAGTAATATAACTTAAAGTACAATCTATTAAAAAGAAGTATACAATAAGTTTAAAAGAATTTAACGAAATACCTATTGAAATATACATCGAGATATAATATAACAAAAACTACAATTTCAAAAAAAGAAAAAATCCACAAGCCCAAATCATCTATTAGTTAAATCCAGATAAAATAAACGATTCTATTGCTCGTGTTGTCCGAAATAAATAAATCCTTCAGCCTTCAACATGTCGAAAGATAGAGAATTGGCAAGTGAATTAGCTGCACTCAATATAGGTACGGATAGCGGGGAACAACCGGGGGAAGCAGGCCAACAGCCACTAGCACACCGGTAGCTAGCCCAGAACTAAAACAGGTAATTGTGACTCTCATCAAAGAGACATTAGGCGGAACGGAGTTCATTGGGGAATTTTTGAATAAAGGCGGACAGTCAGGAATGTTAAGAGATATCTCCTTTATAGGCCCTTTACCTGGTGAGTCCGAAAAATTACCTGATCTTATAAAACTGATCAGAGAATTTTCGGGAAACCGTACAGAATTTGGCTCTTGGAAAAGAACGTATCTAGAATAATGAGTTTGTACGAGGGTAGGGAAAATACCAACGCATATTATTTGATGACGTTGGCGATTAGGAACAAAATCACCGGCGAGGTCGATGCCGCGCTAGGATCCTTTAACACCCCTCTGAACTGGAAGGGGATTGCAAAATCGCAAAATGCAAAATGCGACAAACGCGACCTCAAGACCCTAGAGTATCAATTGTTCTCGATGACCCAAGGACGATTGACCATTGACGAATTCTATCAGACCGTTTACTATCAGCTATCGCTGATCCTTAATCCAATCAGCGTACAAGAATTAAAACCTGATAGCGTTGATGCTTTGAAACAAAGTTATCGAGAAAAGGCCTTAGATACTTTCATACGGGGATTAAATGGCGACTTGCCCAGACTCTTGGCTATCAAAGAACCCAGAGATCTCGGTCACACCTTACACTTGTGTCCTGCCCCATTAAATGGACCTCCACCTAAAATCCGTAGGCAAAATTCACATTGCCACAGGAGTCCCAGAAGAGGCATCCGAGGGAGTAGAGGGCGACCTTTACTACCTTGACCGTGAGAAACAGGCCTATTTCGCTAGCGCCGATTCCGAGGGCATTACGGGCCTGTATGACCAGCAATCTGAAGAAAACGAACCGGAAAGCGAATCGACTCCCGTCGACGTTTCGGATGTTCATTTTTTAGGTTAAACGGGTCATCTCTGCCATACTTCCAATGTGTCATGGAAGATGGCACTAAACTAAATTTTCTCATAGACACCGGAGCGAACTAAATCTGGTTCCGCATCCAAAAAAGAATGAAGAGAAATTTGTTGCAAATTCTGTGGGAGGTCAAACCCCAATAACTCACCATACTTTTCTCACTCTGTTCAATAACAGAGATAGACCCATCAAATTCTTTTTATTGCCTATGCTGAAGACTTTTCACGGCATTCTAGGGAACGACACACTAAAACAACTAAACGCGGTTATTAACGTTAAAAACAATATATTAACATTAAACGGAAATTATAGAATCCGAGTGAAACAACTAGTGACACAATCAGTAAACAACATAAAGCTCAGAACATATGTCGAACAGTCAGAAGAATCTTATAAATTCACTTACCCAGAAACATTCGAGCTTATTTGCGGACCCAGATGAAAAATTAACTTACAGCACCAGAGTGATAGGGGAAATAAGGATATCATCACATGCGCCGGTGTATAGTAAACACTACCCCTATCCAACTTCTTTAAGGCCCGAGGTAGAAAAACAGATGGGACAATTGCTGCAAGACGGCATAATACGATCTTCACGGTCACCATACAACGCGACTGTATGGATAGTCCCCAAAAAAAGCGACGCGTCCGGAGAAAAAAAGTAAAGGATAGTCATCAATTATCGAAAACTCAACTCCGTAACTATTTCGGATAGGTACCCTATCCCAGAGATTGGAGAAATAATCGCAAAATTTCTCCGTTCTAGAACTCAAAAGCGGATTTCACCAGATACCGCTTAAAAAAAAGGACATAGAAAAACTGCGTTCGAACCATAACGGCGGAAAGTTCGAATTCACCCGATTACCTTTCGGTTTAAAGAACTAACCGTCTATTTTCCAGAGATCCTTAGACGACATTCTAAGGGAACACGTAGGAAAAATGTGCTACGTGTATATTGACGATATCATCGTCTTTAGTCGGTCCGAAAACGAACATGCCACGCACTTGGATAAGATTTTTGCCACACTAGAAAAAGCGAATATGAAAGTGCAGATGGACAAATGTGAATTCTTCAATGAGGAGGTAAACTTCTTGGGATTCACTATCTCACAAAAAGGCGTTAAAACAAACTCTGATAAAGTAAAAGCAATAGAAAACTTTCCGATCCCCACAACACTAAAGGAACTCAGATCTTTCCTAGATTTGGCAAGTTAGTAGAGGTGTTTTATACGCGACTATGCTAAACTTGCAAAACCACTGACGAACCTATTGAGAGGCGAGAATGGTCGCCTCCCAAAAAATATTTCAAATAAAACAAAGATAGATTTGAACAGTGACGCGATAAGCGCGTTTGTTGGGATAAGAAGAACTCTAGCCTCACACGACGTCATACTGGCATACCCAGACTTTAGTAAGGAATTCAACTTAACAACGGACGCCTCAAACTTCGCCATAGGCACCATCTTAGAACAGGAATCCCGACCGATCACTTTCATTTCCAGTACGCTCTCGAAGACCGAAGAAAACTACTCAGCAAATGAGAAAGAAAGGCTAGCAATAGTTTGGGCACTTCAGAACCTACGAATGTACCTTTACGGTACCGCCAAGGTGATAATATACACCGATCACCAACCATTGACTTTTGCTCTTAGTTCAAAGAACCATAACGGGAAACTCAAAAGGTGGAAAACCTATTTAGAGGAATACAACCACGAGCTAAGATACAAGCCGGGTACCTCTAACGTAGTAGCCGACGCTCTTTCCAGAATCCCAACAAGCCCCCAAATAAATAGTACAACGGCAACGGTTCATAGCGACGAAAGTTCTTCACTTCTTCACTTCACTTCACTTCTAGTCGAAAATGTCCCCATTAAAGTATTCAAAAACCAACTATTTCTCCTGATATCAGACGAGGAGGAAGAGTCGTTCGAAATCCCCTTCCCTACTTTTCATAGGTACATAAAAAATACAAACGTCAGGAGCTGACTGTATAAGGCCATGGATTATCAAAGTATACCGTAGGCAATACATGTGCTTTTTGATTTTTTTGGCACGAACTAAGAATGCATATTGCGTCTTGTGGTTTTGTCTAATGTCTCACCATTTTCGACGGCTGCGAGAGATGTTCAGTGGCAAAGTGGACTATGTCCCGGACTCTAAGACCAATGATATTGAGCGAGTTCGAGGTTCGATTGCTGCCGCGATCAACATGTGAAATTCTTTTGTACTTCATAATTTTTTTTAAATAAATTAAAAGCTCAAAAACATTAAAGATGGGCGGCGGCGGTAGTCGATTTTTAAGTTTTAGTTACGCAATATATGTAATTAGAACTTAGATTTGTTTCGTCGGTACACAACAGCAACTGCAAATCTAATTGTACATATGTATGTATATACAATCGTGCAATAATGTATGTTGCAGTGGGACGCTAATACATACATGGGGATATGCAGACATGTATGTATGGGCATCCCACTCGCACATTCATAACTTTACAAGGGCTTATCTCTGTTATTTCTACCAGTCTACTTGCAAAAGATTGGGAGCAAAAGAAAATAGGAAACATCCAATTGGAATCTTACTGAACATGCAATGTCATAACAGACAAAATAAAATAATTTAATTTAGTTTATTAGAATAAAATAGAATAAGAAATAATTATTACAATAAACGAAAGTTTGCACCCGCCTCAACCGGGAGTTGAATACACGCACTCTCTCGTAGCTGTCCGCCACTCTAATCACTCGGCCATTGCCACACTGCTCGGCCTACCGGCAAAGCTGCATTGTGAACCAATTCTGTTACCATACAATGCAAATAAAAAGTTTAATAAAATGCTGTGTGTCTGATGCTAGGACTTTAAACTTCGGTTTGCTTGCGTAAATTAGGTATGCTTAAGTATATATGTTCAAAGTGAGTTTAATTCGTATCATATCTAACTTATCTAGTCCGATTTAAATGAAATTTTCACATAACGACCGCGGCAAGGTATTTGTCATGTAAGATATACAACTTTGGTTGTTGAGCGAATATTGTAGTTTTTAAATAGTTATTACTGATTTTCAGAGGCGGGAAGGGGCGTGTCAAAATTTAAAAAAAAACAATATATACGTATGTTGTCACAAAATTTGATGACTCTAGCTCTTATAGTTTCTGAGATCCAGGTGTTCATACAGATAGACAGACGGACAAACAGACATGGCTCAATCGACTCGGCTACTGATACTGATTCAGAATATATATGGTTTATGGGGTCGGAGATGCCTCCTTCTGCCTGTTACGCACATTTCCGTTCCGACAAACACAATAGGCCATGAATTTTTTTAAAATCTATGGCCTGAAAAGAAATCATATTCTGAGGAAAATAAAAAAAACACCTAGACCCAAAAATCGTGAACGGGATCTTCACACCAGAACACGAAATGGGCAAAATTCAGAATATTTACCTACAGCACTTTAACAATTACAAAACTAGATACACGCAGAAACAAGTCACGGACGTGAGTTCAGAGAGCGAACAGGATAATATCGTAGTTTCCGAACACATGAGGTCGCATAGAAACGCCATTGAAAATAAAATCCAGATACTAAGCAAGTTCTTTTTTCCTGTCCTCCGAAAAAAAACGGAAGCCACGGCAAAAGCATGCCGGACTTGCAAAATAGCCAAATATGACAGACATCCGCCTCATGGGGAGATTCAACCAACCCCCATACCGACGTACCCCGGCCAAATCATTCATATAGACATTTACACGACCCAAAGACAACTAGTACTAACGGCCATAGATAAATTTTCAAAATACGCTCAAGTAAAATTATTGAGATCAAAGGCATCGGAAGATATAAAACATCCACTAAGAGAAATAATGATAGCATTCGGTATGCCTAAGCAGATTGTAACGGTCAACGAAAAGGCTGTAAATTCAGCAGTTATCAAGTTTCTGCTGCAAGAGCAGATGCAGGCAAAAGTCTACACAACACCGCCCTACACTTCGATTAGCAATGGGTAAGTCGAAAGATTTCACTCAACTCTAACCGAGATAATGAGATGCCTTAAGCTAGACGAAAGCACACTTGAATTAGAAGAACTACTCTATAAAGCAGTTAAAGAGTACATGAGTTCATTCAACAACGCAAAGAAAACCAATAGACATATTTTTCGGAAAATAATTAAGCACAAACCCCCAAGAACTTCAAGATGCTAGGAAAAAGATCAGCGAAAAAATAGAAAGAAATCAGAACACTGATTTAGAATATCACAACCGAAGAAATAGCACAATAAAGAAATACGAGTAGGGGAAACAGTTTTTGTTAAGATAGATAAAAGGTTAGGGTCGAAACTAACACCGAGATACAGAAAAGAAATAGTCCAAGAGGATAGGAACACCACAATAAAAACACATTCAGGGAAAATAGTACACAAAAATAATATTAAGAAATAATAATCCATTCGCAGGTTACTCTTATTGCCAACATGTTTCGGACTGGTTACCAAACTAGACTACACCCACTCCCAACTCATTCCCATAAAAACGGGAACCGCCGTCCTGCAAAACGGGACATTCAAAATTATCCACGTGTTCAACATTGAAGAATACGAGTCCGCGTTCGGTGACATATCGAACAGATTAAATGTGACTTATCGAACAGATTGAAATCAGAATTAGACCTAAGAAAACTCACACCTTTCAAAAGACAAAAAAGAGTAATAGATGCTTTGGGATCGGCATGGAAATGGTTGGCTGGCTCACCGGACCTCTTTGCGGTAGTTGGCTGGATAGCAAAACAAAAGCTATCTTACATGGGCCACTAGCTAAACAAGGAAGTCAAAACAACAGAAACAAAACCAAAAACACCTGCTGGACCAACCCAGAAGCGCCTCTACATCGCATCCGAGGACATCTGCGTCTAAAGGGGGAGGAGTTAAGATCAAATATGATATCCCGATCATGACTTAACCGCATGCAGAACATCCGCCACATGCAGACATTCAGCGATTTCCAAGAAACAACAACAAGCCCAGCGCAGCCCAACTTTGAGAAGTTGCACAACAAACGATTGCACAACAAACAACAGCCCAGCAAGAACAGGCACATTGACGACGGCAGTGCATCCGCCACGTGCGCTGCATCAGCAGAATGTCTGCACCGGCCAAGTCGTGGGAACGCCAACGACATCGGACACCATCAGCGACAACGGCGCAGCTACAGCGGCAAAGCTACAGCGTCAGCGACGGCTTCGACGACATCAGCGACGTCGGCAGAGAATAGGTCTAATTAATAATAGTAAAACTTAATCAAAATTAGTTCCAAAATAAACACCAATAAAACCCGACGTGTTTTTTTTAAATTAAAAATATTAAAATATCTTTTAATTTATATATTATATTTTAAACACTGAACGACATCTACGACTTGTAGGTAGCGCAGTTGGATTGAAACCTTTCTGGTACTGCTAAAAAGGCGTTAGATGTTTCTGCACTTCAAATATAAGAATTAATGACACTATAATGTTTATATAGTATATATAATGCTCTTTAATATATATATATCTATAAATAAACAGATCGGAAGATTACTGAAAAGTTATAATTACGTGCAATATATAGCATAAAACAGTTGAAAATCAGCACAACAGTCGGATCTGTATAATGAATGTCATTTGAATAGAAGAAAGTGATCAATGTGCACTGCACAACACTAGACAGAAAAACACACAGGCAAACATACACATACCCACACGCATACACAAACAACCACACACACATACACATATCCTTATGTATATTTTATATCATTTTTGGTATATATCTGACATTGTTTTTAATGGGTGTGGGAATCGACCCCCCGCGTGAGAGAGAGAGAGAGAGAGGTAGAGATAGACTGATTCGACGTGCCGCTTTAATTTGCCAACCTGTTATTTGTATTTTTAATATCAAAACTTCTGCTCGTTCTCGGCTATAAAGTACAAGACAGTTGTCTCCTTTCATTCAAATATACGCGCGGTATATAACGATTTTTCACGACACACACACACACACAGAGTAATTTAGTCACTCACACTTATAAAGCAATTCGTGATATACCCTTTTTTGTCGTTTTTACATATGTACCACTTATATATAGGTATATATTTACATGCATGTACTCTCTCTTTGGACCACGTGCTTCAATATTATATTTCGTTGACAGCACAATAACAACAACATGATTGCTCTCGCACCCCTTTTAAACGCAGCATGCCTCTCGCTCGCACTGTCTCTCTCATCTTTTAACTGGCAACTTAATTCCTTCAGGTGACACTGTTATCCTACCATGCAGTCACTCACACACTCACACATTCACAGAAAGAGGCACAGTGGTGCAATTAACAGGTTTGCCGTTCGAATTCACTAGATCATGTTATCTCGTGTATTGCAGCTATAATATCTACATATATATATATATATATATCTGTTCACGGACGCGCACATCTTTGAACTTCAATATACTGCCGTACACTGTCAGCACCCACTGTACACTGTACACTGTTCTTTGCAAAGTTGTTCCATTAACAGTGTGTGGCTTTCATTCAATTTTCTAACTCTAAAGCAAGACTTTCATGTGTACATTAAAATACAAAAACATGTGTTTGCTTGGGGTCATGGGTCATTTGCCAGGAGCAGTTGCAGCCAAGAGAACTACTTGCAAAGTCCCTTCTAACACTCAATTACGATTGCACACAAGCATGAAATTTATTATATACATATATATATATATAGTTTAAATTGGTTTATTATATATAAACCAATTTAAACTTCATGCTTGTGTGAAATTATAATTGAGTGTTAGAAGGGACTTTGCAAGTAGTTCTCTTGGCTGCAACTGCTCCTGCCAAATGTCCCATGACCCCAAGCAAACATGTTTTTCTATATATATATATATATATATATATATACATATATATATATATATTTATCATGAATTGAATTGGTTTATTTTATATATATTTATCATCATTCATAACTTGAGCACCGATCACTTTTCATTGTTTGAATATGCGATATATTGTATATGGATAGACAGCATTCTTAATTATACATATTTATTGGCATAAGCGGCGCTGAGTTGAAAATTGTTATGCCCTGTATAACGGCTGTACTGTGGGAATATTACGCAGTTTATCTATTATTATTATTATTATTCTATTCATATACATATATTTATTTATATATATTTTTATTCATTTATGTTATATTCATTTAGTGGCGTTTTTGAATGTCTTAATTGCACTGTCCGCTGTACCTCGATCGCGTCAACCTAGCCGCTTCCACCGTCGTTTTCATACTACCAGTTGTATATGTATTTTTACATTTTTACTTTTTCACTATGCAGCGTCAAAGAGAGCGCGCAGTGAGAGAGTTCAAACAAAATTTGAAGTGCAGAGAGCGCGTCTGTTAATAAGAGCGCATCTCAGGGTGGTCGAGTGTCGAGAGTGCGAGTGTGTGAAAGAGAGCATAGAGGGAGACAGTGTGAGAGCGAGAGAGAGAGAGATAGAGAGGAACAAGCTAAGAGCACAACGAAGCTCAGAGACAGAGAGAGAGAGAGACCTGGATAATGGGGTAATTATTGACACACTGAGTGGTAATTAGGCGAAAACGAGACAAAAGATGCGTTAAAACAAAGTATCACTATGCTTTTTACGTGCGAAAGAGTGAGCGCTGCTTTCTTTGTATTAGTATGTATATATATATATATATATATATATATATATATATATATATATGTGTGTGTATATATGTAACGTGGGAGTAAACCAGGCAATGGCAATCATCGTTCATTATTCGTTCGGTATTTCTCTGCTCTCTTCTATGTAAATATATTTCCACTTAGACATGAATATACATATATATATATATATAATATATATACATTAAATATTAAGCATGTAAATATATATATTTATTTTTGGCATATACATATATTAATTGTTTTTTTTAATTATATATATATCCACAAATCGTTTTTGTAGGTTTTTAAATTTTTGATATCTGCAAATAGTAATATTATAAAATAATAAATATAATATTAGATCGATCTAGCTCATCTAAAATTGTATTCTAATTTAATTATATAGCAGAATTAAATAAGAATAATTAATTATTTTCAATTAATTATTTTTAATATCTACAAATAATAACTACCATACAATATTATTTGTGTTTGTACTATTTATTTTATGAGATCCACAAATAATAGTAATGATAATGATATCCAAAAACTTAATAAATCAAGTAAGAATTAAACAAGAATAAATTAAATTAATTAGAAATCTAAAGATTCTTGAATATTTTCTGTAGTCTTCTGTTATCTGTAACAAACAAAATAAACATAATAACACACACAGTTCATGAATATGATTTTCGATATGATTGTAAATCATGGCACAATGGAGGTCTTGATTCATCTAAAGATCGCGCATTTACAGGCTGCAAATGGTAGTTTGCTATAGAAGATCTTTAACCTATGCTTCAGAAATTCAATATTGCATTAATTTTTAATCAATGGACATATATAATTTTCTGATTGATTTATTCTATGAAACTATAGAATCTATAAATACTGCCTAATTTAGATTGAAAATTCAGTTATTTTGAAAAGTGGACTACAAAATGAGGCTAGTTTGGTTACGCAGTTGATCTTGATTCAGAATGTATATACCTTAGGGTGCCACAGATATTTATATTATATATTATATTTATTCGATTTTTAGCAAAGAGTGGTAGTGCTAATATTCTTAACATTTAATCTTCAATTTCAATGAATATCAGCCAGCTATAATATTGAAGACATAATTAATATTAGATGTTTGTATATTATTTAGAGTTGTTACTGTTAGGGAAAGCATGTGCAATAATCGGAAAAAAACATACAAAAAACATATATAAAACATATAAAAACATTGTAATCATAGTTTTTTGTTATTTTCATATTGTATCAGTTTGTATAATAATATATATATATGTTTATAAATAACAGTGTATGTATAACATGATGTCAAAGTTGCATTGAAATTAGATACTTTTTCTCAGCTTAACTCATCATACACAGAAGTTATTGCAGTTATACAGTTTAGTATTTCATTTAAATCGGACAACTATATCTTATAGCTTTAATAACAACAATATCTCTACAAATTAGTCAATTAAAAGTACATATATATATTTTATCAAAATCGGACATTAACGAGTATATCAGATTAGAACAATGACATAAAGAAATAAAGATTAAATAGAAAGAAACAATGCATTTTGCAAAGAATTACTTGACAGCTACTTTTTTCCGCTTTTATTTTGTTTTTGTTTGATTTCGTAATGTTTAAATATGAATTTTATATTTTTGTTGATGCACATTAGTTCATAATTCTTTAACTAATAATATAGTAAATAAAAAAATTATAGAGTTTTGGCGACTTTTATTTTGTACACTCATTATAACTGGCTCGAGGTTAGGAACTCCGCGCCCGCAAGAGCAGACGTGTCAAATCAATCCCTGAAGACGGTTACCGAAGTGTAACCGAAATATATCGGAAAAATATAAATTAAAAACAAATTGTTTTTATTATATTAATTTTTGAACCTTGACCCCGAGCCAGCTATAATGAGTGTAAATAAAAAAATTAAGAAATCCCTAATTAGATTACTACAAAACAACTTTAAACATTAATATTCATTGCATTTTTCATTGCAAAGAATTAGTTGACATAGATTAAAGTTATCATTTCTGTTAACCAATAAACAATGTTATAATATTCTTTACCAACTAGAATAGGAATAATCGGAGGTTGCCTTACTTTTTATTTTCTTTGGCTTATAGAAGAAAGTTAAGTGATAAGTTGGGCAAAATACAAGTTTTGTCTATGTATATAATAACAAAATAATTATAATAATTATTACTAATATAATATGATAATATAATAATTTATTAACTCATAATAATATAATTTTAACTCATAATAAAATAATGTAACTTAATTAAATAATATATTAACTTATATTATTATAATTATATAACAATACAAAAACATAATAAAAAAGTTATAATAATAATAATAAAAGTCGCACAAACATTAACTAACATGCTAACATGACTTAACTGGTCCGTCACCACTGTTTGGGGCCCATGGTAGGAACATACTGCATGTGTGTGAGTACGTGCGTAAGTGTGTGGATCTCTTCTGCCATGTATGTAAATATATATTATTGCAAGAGTTGGGGATTGGATGCTACCACTGCCATTTCATTTCATTCGCACACTGATTTAACATCTACATATATGTATGCATGTATATACACAGCGCATTATATGTATATACTGTATGCAAACGTATGCATGTGTGATATCTTTGCAAGTGTATGTCTGTATGATGTGTAATCATCTCATTTTGCAGGAAAGTCACACTCAAAGCTGTATGTTTACGCTTTTTTAAATATAAATGAATAAAGCACGCAGAATACCCCACACACTCACATGCACCGGCTGTTCGTACGAGCACACATGCTCGCACACACACCGTCACCAATGCGAACAGGAGCTCAGCCAACCAACTGCTGAACTAGCAGCCTCCAGCAGCATCGACAAAAAATAGTTGATGGTGGTGGGGGTGGCGTTGTTGGATGGGAGTGTGGTGTGGTGTTGGTGCGGAAAAAGGGTGTTATCGGTGCTATCGAGAGAAGACATGATGGAGAAGAGAAGAGAAGAGTACAGGCAGTCGTTGCTTCGATTCGTTTTTGACTAACGACTAAGCCTTTTTAACTCCATTACAATTATGTATGTATGTATGAACGTATGTACATATGTAGCTATGTGCGGTGTGAGTATGTGTGTGCGATAGGTACAATCATACAGATGAGGCTCTACATTTGTGTGTCTGTTTATGTATTTTGTACATGACTCGCGCATATCTCGCTTATGTGCATACATTTACAGAAACACACAGATACTCGCACACAGTATGTATAGTATATCAGGTTGCTTATTTCGCGGTCACGAGGCACGACGAAAAGTGGGCGTGGTGAATGCAGTAGGCACTAGCAGGCATCCTTAAAATTAATATTGGCGTGAAATTTTTGTATACACTTACTGACATATGTACATATGTATGTGCACACACACATGCATAAGTATGTATGGAGGACGATGCTGTTGTCTATGTATGTACATGCATTCATATCTTGTGTGTTTGCAGAAGCGCTTTGTATTTGCCTTGCATTTAAATGTAGTATGTATTTCAAGTAGTAACAGTATGAGTATGTATGTATGTCTATAAGACACAGCTCGTAAGATATTATAATTAGCTATTAGATTAGATTATGTTGAAACATATGTATGTAGCTTTATGGCTATGCTAGTTGTAATCGATATCAATCGTCGTATTAAGTTATGATGAAACATAGCTTTGTGGTTACGCTAGTTGTTATCGATATAAATCATCATAATAAAAGACAGTCCACAGCACGACTGTATTTAGTATGTTATTTAAGTATTTATATAAACATCGACATCATCGACTTTTTTCTCAATTTTATATAGTGAAAAACATCAATAATTAATGTTTCGGTTTATTTGGCAATTCAAATTATATACATATACAGTATTATGACCCCAAAGATGCCAAGAAAAAGGTGCAACATCAAAATCATAATAAATTTTAGCGATTTGACCCATTTCCGGATTTAAATTTGATAGAGCACTTATGAGGAGTATCAATAGGAAGTAAATGGAGGTTTTCAAACCAAAACCAGTAAGAAAACCACCAGTCGCACAGCACGCGACATTGGGATACCCTTCGACCTATGTATGTTCCTATGTATGTACACAAATACATATGCCCATGCTTTGAAATGAATCCCGACAGATGGCGCTCGCGCTCGCCCGTCTCTCTTGTTAGATGACACAAGCAGTTGGCTTTATGGTCATACTTTCTTAAATAACTTCTGTGTTTATTGTCCGATTAGATTGTAATTTGGAGACTACGTAGACATTTCATTCAACTTAGTATATGTTAAAGTCAGAAATTTGTATCTTTTATACAGCGCTTACAAATTGAGTTCAAAAAATTAAATTATTGATTTGCGGGGGCGGTTGGCGTGGCATCTAATATTTAAAATAAACTTGATCTGCGCCGAGTACATAGGAACCTTTATTCCAAATTTGTATTTATAATAGCTGAGATCTGTGTGTTCATCTGGTCATCCGGACATCCAGAGGGGCAGACATGGCTCAATCGACTCGGCTAGTGATCCTGAGCTAGAATATATATACTTTATGGGGTCTGTCAAGCGTCCTTCTGCCTGTTACATATATTTGCACAAAGTTAGTATACCCTTTTTTTACCATTTTCAATGGTCGAAGGGTATTAAAAACGCAGAACTTTGACAATATTTCGCTATAAAGCATTGACCTCAGTAACCTTTATGTTACAGGTTATCTGAACAGCCTTTTATCACAAACCCGCTCATTTTTAGTTAAACTTAACTGCAAGTATTCAATGCACGCCCCTTTTCTTTTAGAATTCACTGAATTAATCGCAAATTATTCGCAGAATTGTAGCTTGTTTCTATTATTTTTCTCCAGCTCAAACATGGTGTCATTCCCTTCAGAGCAGGATTGAAAAAGTATCAAAGGTCACATCGACCTAAAACAGGTTGCATTTTAAAGTACAGCTATCAGCCTTTTATGTAATGCCGATTTCAGGCATATACTGTTTGTACATAATGAACAATTTACTTTTTCCTCTAGCTGCAAGTGCTGTTTCTATTATTTATTGCAACACTGTATAACAAATTAATTTAATGAAATTATTCAAAATTAAATAACTATTTTGTTTAGATGAAGTTGCTTTGGTTTTATTGTTAACTATTAATTTTGTGTATTCATTATGTCAATTAACTTTTATTATGCGACCCTGTTTGATTTGTCTTATTTCTACGCCCTGATATCAATGCAGGGCGACCATAACGAAACTTTTGATCGTGGTTTTTGGAGTCTTTAAGGTTTATTTGTATAGTATTTTACTATACTTCTCTGCATTTTAGAAAGATATCTTCCCGTTTTGCTTGCAGTGCTACTATAATTAGACTAATTCAAAACTAATTAGAAGGCCATCATAGTCTAATCTCATCATTGTAGTTTCTGTACACTCCAAATGTTATGAAAAGAGAGGCAGCAATAAATTAGTGGATAATATTAAATCCAAAGCAAGTCAAGTATTTAAGAAGGTAGCGATTTAACTTAATGACCTTCATCTCTTACAGAAAACTAAGCAGACTGATGTAAGTTCAGTTTGAATAATATAACCTGGTAAAGGTTAAATAGCTGCATGCGTCAACGATTTTTTTTACTGATAGGGCTATATTTATCATGATTTTAGGTGAACGAATTATTTGGTGGTCGCGTCTAGTTTTTAGGCCATGGATTTTAAAAAAATTCATGGCCTATTGTGTTTGTCGGAACGGAAATGTGCGTAACAGGCAGAAGGAGGCATCTCCGACCCCATAAACCATATATATTCTGAATCAGTATCAGTAGCCGAGTCGATTGAGCCATGTCTGTCTGTCCGTCTGTCTATCTGTATGAACACCTGGATCTCAGAAACTATAAGAGCTAGAGTCATCAAATTTTGTGACACTTTGAACATATATACTTAAGCATACCTAATTTATGCAAGCAAACCGAAGTTTAAAATCCTAGCGTCAGACACACAGCATTTTATTAAACTTTTTATTTGCATTGTATTGTAACAGAATTGGTTCACAATGAAGCTTTGCTGATAGGCCAAGCAGTGAGGCCAATGGTCAAGTGGTTAGAGTGGCGGACGGCTGAGAGAGAGTGCGTGTGTTCTCAACTCCTCCCGGTTGAGGCGGGTTCGAACTTACATTTATTAATTATTTCTTATTTTGTTTATTTATTTTATTCTAATAAACTAAAAGAATAGTTACAGGCAAACAAATTAAATTATTTTATTTTGTCTGTTATGACTTTGTATGTTCAGTAAGATTCCAATTGGATGTTTCCTATTTTGTTTTGCTCTCAATCTTTTGCAATTAGAATGCTAGAAAATAACAGAGATCATAAGCCCTTGTAAAGTTATGAATGTGCGAGTGGGACGCCCATACATACATGTCTGCATATGCACATGTATGTATTGGCGTCCCACTTGCACGATTGTAAAGATACATACATACATATATACAATTAGATTTGCAGTGGCTGTTGTGTAATGACGAAAGAAAACTGAGTTCTAATTACATATATTGCGTAACTAAAACTTAAAAATCACCTACCGCCGCAGCCCCTCTTTAATGTTTTTGAGCTTTTAATTTATTTAAAAAAAAATTTGAAATACAAAAGAATTGAATTTCACATGTTGATCGCCGGCAGCAATCGCTCAATATTATTGGCTTTAGAGTCTGAGATATAGTGCACTCAGCCACTGAACATCTCTCGCAGCCGTTGAAAATGGTGAGACATTAGACAAAACCACAAGACGCAATATGCATTCTTAGTTCGTGCCAAAAAAATCAAAAAGAGGCACATGTAATGAAACAAATTTTACCAAAGTACGCGCTAGAAATGCATACCTATACCTATTGCCTACGGTATACTTTGCTAATCCATGGCCTTATACAGTCAGCTCCAAACTGTAACATTTGTATTTTTTTTAATTCAATTTTGAAAATCATTAAATTTACATGTATTTTTTGCTGCATTTTTGACCAAGGCGCCAAGCAAGAAAATCGTGCGCGCGATTTTATTTCTTAAAAATTTTTTGCTGCAACGCTCTGTTCTTCAACATAAACAATTCTTTGCTTGCCGTTAATTGTTAAAAGTTATTAAAAGTTATTGCAACACTGGATCCCAGTCTCCGCATTGGATCAAATGAGTAGATTCCGCTCTTTGAGTACTCTATATGTTAGATGCTTAGTGGTACAACGCAGCTCATCTCAGCTCTTGAGCGCTGTGCATTGCTGTACTCATTAGCATGTTAAGCAATTCGCTTCGAATTACTTCGAATTTGAAATAAATTACACAATTCATTAACAAATTTGTTGTGTGAATGAAACAGATAATTCAGATACACAGCACCTTATTTACATAGGCATCCGAGAGACCAGTATTATGGTAAGTGATCGGTAAACATTGTAATTGGGTACACGCCTGTTATTGCTTATTACATAGTATAACAACTTCATATGGTATATCTATACTGCTTGCTTAGAATTACGTTAGACTTTTCGGGAATTAGTGCCGGGCCAGGTAGACTTTAAAATGTGTGTACAATAGCTGTATTGAACAAATACAGCTGTTGAAATAATACACTATCCTATCAAATCTCATGTGTATCATGAAAATTAGTAGAACAAAACTAGACAGATGTCTGTTGTTTCTCGTTATCAGAAATATATATATATATATATATATATATATATATATCTAATAACGAGAATTATGAATTATAAAAATGAATTAGTTGACACACTCTATATTGGTTTGTATTTAATTTTGCCCGCATTTTACAACTCTTCGAAATAGGCAAAAATATGTATAAATGTATGTTTGTATGTATGTATGTATGTAAGTATGCATGTATGTATGAATGTATGTATGTATGAATGTATAGTGAGGCTAAAGAACACTACTGATTGTCCGATAGACCAGGCTGTCTCTTTGCTCGAACGGTCATTTCATTCATCAACAGCTAAAGAGTTCGAACATCTTCGCTCCCCAATATGGGGCCTGCTGTCAGTTGGAGCCGTGGTGCCGTGAATTATAAATATGAATTAGTTGACACACTCTATATTGGTTTGTATTTAATTTTGCCCGCATTTTACAACTCTTCGAAATAGGCAAAAATATGTATAAATGTATGTTTGTATGTATGTATGTATGTATGTATGTATGTAAGTATGTATGTATGTATGAATGTATGTATGAATGTATAGTGAGGCTAAAGAACACTACTGATTGTCCGATAGACCAGGCTGTCTCTTTGCTCGAACGGTCATTTCATTCATCAACAGCTAAAGAGTTCGAACATCTTCGCTCCCCAATATGGGGCCTGCTGTCAGTTGGAGCCGTGGTGTTTGCATATTTATGAACTCATTCAGATAAGTCCCATTCATAAACTCATTGAATTTGATCCGATTAGGGCAGATAATGGCGTTACAGTTTTCACGTTAGCATAAATTATAGATCGTATTCGTAGTCTATATGCATTCGAAGTGAGAAAATGCTAATTTGATCTACAGATGTCTATTTGAGTTTGATAAAACCAGTAGAAAGGTTACGTGCGTCGAACATTTGATACCCTGACCTTATTCTTATATCAATTACGTTGAATAATAAGAACTCTTATTGATGAGGTCTTTTAAATCTTATATATAGTCAGACTTCAACCAAAAGCTTGAAGATATAGTGTACCCTATTATATATTATTATAATGTAGACATATATTGTAACAGTCGTACTGATCGATCAAGAATACATACATATAATCTGTTAGAAATGACTGCAAAATGAATACAAACTTTCAGCAAATAAATTTTTATGTAGAAGTTTCCAATTATAAGAAAAACAATATAGACTTTCATCAACAGTATTTGAATGTGTAAGAACTACAAGTATGAATGAAATCGTATCGTAAAAAAAAATATGGAAGTGTGCTTAAGAGTGTAACATACCTGCTCATTTATATGAGGGTTTTTGAAACTGGTATTCCCGTACATTGATCTGGATTTCGGGTCTGTTTTTTCGGTGTGAGTCCGACGCTCTTGTCTGTCCAAATATGTTAATTATATAAATATGTGTGTGTGTGTCTGTCACACCTTTCTTCAATCGTTAATTTCTTTTTTTCTCGCTGTGATTTTACAATTTTTTTGGTTTTAATTTGTGCGTCTAATCTCTACAACCTGCAGGCCAAGTTTTGATAATTATATGTATGTGGACTTATTATTTTTTTCGAATTGAATAAAGAGTTTCAAAAGTCAAGTGCAAGGTAAGTAAAGTCGCAGTTACCTTTATTCAAAAGATTTAACGCCGTTATAGCAAGTGGAAAATAATTTCAATGATTCTGTTAGTAAGAAAGCGAAAATGTTCAAAAAAGGGTATACTAACTTTGTGCAAATGTGTGTAACAGGCAGAAAGAGGCATGGCAGACTCCATAAAGTATATATATTCATGCTCAGCAACACTTGCCCATTCGATTAAGCCATGTCTGTTTGTGTGAACACACAGATCTCAGCTATTATAAGAGCTAGAGATTAACAAATTTAGCAGGAAGATTGCTGTATATACGCTGATCAAGATTATTTCAAATGTTAGGTGCACGCCCACCGCCCCTGCAAATCAATAATTAAATTTTATTGGTGGATTTGTAAGCGGCGTTTAAACGGTACATCTTTCCTACTTTCTACGTATCTATCTACATATTCTCCAAATTTCAACTTGATCGGACAATAAACAAAGAAGTTATTCAAGAAAATATGAGCATTGCACCAAGCTCTAAGGTAAGGTAAGGTAAGATCTCTATAGGTAAAGTTATAAATAAGGAAGAACTTTGACAATATTTCGCTTGGCAGTGACCTCCGTGACCTTTTCTTTACGTTACATGTTTATTGAACAGCTTTTTATACCCTTCGACCATTGAAAATAGTCAAAAAAGGGTATATTAACTTTGTGCAAATGTATGTAACAGGCAGAAGGAGGCGTCAGAGACCCCATAAAGTATATATATTCTTACTCAGGATCACAAGCCGAGTCATCTGTCTGTCTGTCTATGTGAACGCACAGATCTCAGTTATTATAAAAGCTAGAGTTACCAAATTTGGCAGGAAGACTCCTGTGTACTATAAGCAGATCAAGTTTATTTCAAATGTTAGGTGCCACGCCCACCGCCCCACAAAAAAATAATTTAATTTTTGAACTCCATTTGTAAGCGCTGTATAAAAGATTAAAATTTCTAACTTTAACGTGTACTAAGCTGATAGTTATATCTACTTATTCTCCAAATTACAATCCGATCGGACAATAATCACAGAAGTTATTTAAGAAAGTATGAGCATAAAATAAAATGCTTCTGTCAGCCAACAAAAGAGGCAGGCGAGCGCGAGCGCCATCTGTCGGGAATAATTGTAAAGCATGTCGATATGTATGTATATGTGTATGAACTTAAAAAATTAAACTACACGGGAACATAGGTCGAAAGGTATCCCACTGTCGCGTGCTCCGCGACTGTTGGTTTTTTTACTGGTTTAGCTAAACTTAATTACAAGTATTGAATGTATGCCCCTTTTTTAAATTCAGTGAAAAATTCGCAAAATATTCGCAGAATTGTGGCTTGTTTCTTTTATTTTTTCCAGCTCAAACATGGGGTCATTTCCTTTAGAGCAGGATTGCCAAAGTATCAAGGTTCACATCGCCCATAACAGGTTGCATATTAAATAACAGTTATCAGCCTACTATGTGATTTCATTTTCCATGCATTTACTGTTTGTACATAATGAACAATTTAGTATTCTGTCTAGCTGCAAATGCTGTTTCTATTATTTTATCTAACACTGTATAATCGTAAAAAGTTCAAATAAATAATCAAATTATCTTTATTTTCACTGCAATAGTGAAACAAGCACGAAATCTAGATTTTCATGCAGACAGACAGACCGACATGGCTATATCTACTCGTCTGATGATGATGATTAAGAATATACACACTTTGTTGGGTCTGGCACGCGTCCTTCTGCCTGTTTCATGTTTCTTCGGTTGGCACAAAGTTACAATAACCTTCTACGCTATGAGTAGCGGGTATTAATATACAATTTGTTGATGCCTATACAGAATATGTATACTTTGTAGAAGAATGTCCACTTAGGTTATATATCAAATACTTTTCCAAGTAATCTAAGTTTCGGACCAGGCAGATATCAACGCTAAAACCTATGCTCTGCAAGGGTGTAACAGTATTGTAGCAAAAGATGTTTCTACAAAATCTGATGCTGGCATTTCTTATTGACTTTGAATGCTTCTCGGGGCAGGCAGTTTTGGGATTTTGGGATTACAATTAAATTCGTTAAGTGGACTAAATTACTGGCACTCAACCGCGACAGGCGTTAGGCGGGTGCTGTATGTCGATTTTTGGGTTTTTAATCTCAAATTAATGCCAAAACAAATCTGTGCGGGCTAGTCCCAAAATGGACAGTTGCTATATTTATTTTTTCATTCTCCATTCGCACTGGTTTGTTGCGCCGGAAGATAAATGCTCCATTGTCATTTCCCCTATTCTAATCACTTTAAACTCTGCTAAAACAATTATAATTGAATAAGTGACAAAACGTTGGCATTGAGTCCCTCATACAGTAAACAGCATCGCCGTTTTCATTATACCCTTCGACCATTGAAAATGATCAAAAAAGGGTATACTAACTTTGTGCAAATGTATGTAACAGACAGAAGGAGGCGTGGCAGACCCCACAAAGTATATATATTCTTGCTCAGGATCACTAGCCGAGTCGATTGAGCCATGTCTGTCTGTCTGTCCGGATGTCCGGATGTCCGTCTGACGAATGAATGAATGAAGGTTTCTGACTTTAACATATTATATATAAGTACTCCAATCATGGGTACCCAGTTCTCCACTTAAACGATGTGGTGGCGATTGACCCTATTTCCGGACATTTCATACAAAACACGAAATGAAAAAATACATTGCTTAGGGTCTGTAAAGTAAGTAGTGGTAGTCCCTTAGTAAGTACTTATTTCACTAGCTATGAACTAGTCGCCAGAACTATAGGGATACTAAGCTGAATGAAATATCTACGTAGTCTCCAAATTACAATCCGATCGAACAAAATAATCACAGAAGTTATTTAAGAAAGTATGAGCATAAAACGAAGTGCTTCTGTTAGCTAACAAGGCAGGCGGACGAGCGCGAAACGCGATCGCCATCTGTCGGGATTAATTTTAAAGCATATGCATATGTATATGTGTACATACATAGGAACACACATACATAGGTCAAAGGGTATCCCACTGTCGCATGCTGCGCGACTGTTGCTTTTCGTATTGGTTTGCATTTACATTTCTCAGCTCTCAGCTCTGTTCAGCTATCCATGACCGGAGTTACCAGCATAATTAGGCATTTAACGTTTTGCGACACAATTAAGTACCGCGACAACATAATTAATTAAAATTGTTGTAAATCTATGTTTAGCTCAGTTCAGACGTCACGCGCCTTGGATATCAACTGAGATAAGGGTGCTATGTTATACAATCTAATATGTAATGCATATTTGAACATTCTACTCGCGATTTTTTCTTACTAACACTAATTATTCGGATCTGATTGGCCTTTTCTGGGTTTTCCCAGGGCATAGTTTGAACTACAATTGGTAAGTTTTATACAGGGCATAGTTTGACCTACAATTAGTAAGTTTTATAGAAAGGTAATTCGGGGTGATGCTACCATCAACAGAGAAGTGTAGTCATTACTAACTATGTGCCCTTTAATAAGGTTATTAATAAATACAACACCAAGCAAGGTTCTACGATTGGCTAGAGCAGGCAGATTTAGTAACAAAAGTCTACTAGGATAGAAAGGAAGTCTTGAATTTATAAGCCTGTTAAGGGCGGTTATAAATTCTAATACTTATACTGTTGCTCAGTTCATTAAGAATTTGTTGATAGTTTTGGCCTGTTGATGCTTACACGTATGTTCAATACTCTATAGTATATTTATAACTATATAAATTACTTTATAAAGGTCCAACTTTGTGGTAATGAATTAAAGAGCTAAACAGAATCTCTTTTGCTTGCTGTATAACAAGGAAAAGGTAGTGCCTTGCGTTGGCTAGAATAGGTTATACGTGTATGGATATGAATGAAATACTCGTTCACAAATGTAGTCATCAAGAGGCAACAACGGTCTTTCGTGTGTAAATAATTGATGATATCAAATTCTGTGCAGTTGTGTGTGCAAGGGGAGCATTCATAAAAAGTAAATTAGTTAATCAATGTGGGGGATGATGATACTCTCACAGACGGAGTTGCGTATTTTCTATTAATTTGCGAAAACATAATGACAATCCCGATAAGTTAACTTGAAGCTCACGCAATAATTATGCAAGTCGAGCATATAAATGTTAGCTTTATGCCTTTTACGACCACTTTGACAAGCCCCCTATGTGACTTCTGCTTTTAGCCAAAATTAAACTGCGACCGTAACGAAATTAATTATATTTCAATGACACTGCGTAATCAGCACAACGCTGACGTTGATGCTGAGTGCACAAAACAGCCCCGGAAAATGTAGATAATGATAAAGAAGGGTTTGTATCTCTCTTATCGTTGGAATATGATGAATAGAAATTAGAAATTAGCTATACAACAGATCGCAATTAAGCGACACAGACTCTCCTCAAATAACATACAGCTGATGATGACATTTTCAGGTGAACTAACCATATTTTAAATAGCAATTCGTTGCGAATGATCAAACTGACTGTAGTTATATTGGGTGCTTAACTTTATCTGCTTTACAAATATTTTGCAAATCCATTAAAATTAAAACAACCTATTTTACAGTCCTGAAAACATACTAAGGCATTGCAAGAGCAATTAGTAAGCTGATTACAATCTTATAAAATATCATATAATTGATGATGATATTTTTAGGTGAATTAAAGTTGAACAATACTTTCAATAGCAATTCATTACGAATGATAAGACTGACTATATGTATATTCGGTGTTAATTGTTGGATCGGTTATATCTGTGTTTATCCCAGAATAAATTAAATAAAGTTAATTTTAAATTTAATTAATTAATTTTAAATTAAAACAACTTAAAATTTACGCTTAATTATTTTAAATTGACTTTTTAAATAATTTTTTGTATCGATATCTTTTCTAATTCAGTCGACTGTCTTTAGTCGACTTTAAATTAAATGAAATTAAATAAATAATCAGTCGACTGTCTATAATCGACTGTAAATAATTTATTTATTTATTACAAGTAAAATAATATATAAAACAAATAAATATAGGATATATAATAAATATAATTCTGGCTATTTCTAAATTCTATTTTTAATTTGTGCCAATTTAATTTTAACTTTTTAATTATTTAAGTTTTATTTTAATTGTAATCATAATAAATAATTAACAATTAAAATAATATATAAAATAATTAAATATAATAAATATAATTCTAGCTATTTCTAGCTTTATTCAAGCGCAGATCGGATTGAGCCTAATATCTACTATATTTTTTGTTTTCTTGGTCCTTTAAACTCAGTTCATTATATGTCAACCAGTAAGAAAAGCAACAGTCGCGCGGCACGCGACAGTGGGATACCCTTCGACCTATGTAGAAATATACAGAAGCACATGCTTTGAAATTATTCTCGACAGATGGCGCTTTGCGCTTGCCGGCCTCCCTTGTTAGTTAACTCAAATATTGGTTTTATGCTCATACTTTCTTAAATAACTTTTGTGTTTATTGTCCGATCGGATTGCAATTTAGAGAATTCGTAGATATTTCATTCAGCTTAGTACATGTTAAAGTCAGAAAGTTATATCTTTTATACAGCGCTTATAAATTGAGTTGTAAAATTAAATTATTGATTTGCGGGGTGGTGGCCGTGGCACCCAACATTTGAAATAAACTTGATCTGCGGTACACAGAAACCTTCATGCAAAATTTGGTGTCTCTAGCTCTTATAATACCTGAGATCTGTGTGTTCATCTGGTCATCCGGACATCCAGACAGATAGACATGGCTCAATGGATTCGGCTAGTGATCCTGATCAAGAATATATATACTTTATGGGGTCTGCCACGTCTCCTTCTGTCTGTTACATACATTTGCACAATGGTCGAAGGGTATAAAAAATAGTTATATATGAAATATGTCGAATTGATTTAATTAGTGATTTTCGTGGCTAACTGGCTTAACTTGGTTGTGCTGGCAAGGTGCGATGCGAATATCTTCACACGTGAATGAAGCAACAGCGTTACACACAAGAGCTGCACCTGCGAGAATTAATCGAATATCCTTCTTGCACGCAAGAATGAAAAAGGGCAAAGTGTGGCACCATCTTTGTGCGTCCCTTTGCTATGGCCAAAGCCAAAGCATGTGGACTACAAATGAAGTTCCTGTACATTTCCGGCTCACACACAGCAAGGTAAATTAAACAAAGGCAATTAAAGTGTTAATGTGTTTCGAGACGTGATTGTGATACGGTTAAACGACGAAGATATGCCGCCCTCACCTTGACTCATTTCCTCCCCACACTGTATTTACTTTGCAGCAATGTATGATGAAAAGTTAGGGCTTGGTTTATACAAGTGCGATGGGGATGAGGATAACGGACGTGCCTTGGCAGCGCCGCGGACTTAGCGAACATTGTACATACACCATTTTAATCTCATGGCTGCTGTTTGTATGTACTATATGTATACAACAATTTTTTTAAAATATATTTATTAATTGCTAATAAATTAAGCTTAGTTCTGATTTGTAAGGAAAAAATACCATAGAGAATGGTTAATACCCTTACTCAGCTTGTTTAGCATATATAAAATTGTGGTTTAAAAGTTTTAATCCCGGCTTGTCTATCTAGCAATAGGTAAAACACAGAAAACTGTGTGAAACATGAAATTGCGTAAGGTTTCTCACTTATTTGTTATTTATTTAACTACTCCAATATTGATATGATGCTATATAAAATAAAGACTTTTGGCATAAGCTGTAAGCATAAATGAGAGCAACAGTCGAGCGGCAGTGGGATATCCTTCCAGCTATGTTCGTGTGTGGTTTAATTTGTTTAAATTCATACATACGCACATACTTCCATATTATTCTCGACAGATGGCGCTCGCCTACCTCTCTTGTTACCTGGCACAAGTACTTGGTGTTATGCTCATATTTTCCTGTATAACTTCTGTGTTTATTGTACGATCGAATTGAAATTTGGAGCATACGTAGATATTTTCAACAGCTTAGTATATGTCAAAGTTGTATATCTTAAACACCGCTTTCAAATCGACTTTAAAAATGTAATTATTGATTAGCAAGGGCACCGGGCACCTAATATTTGAAATAACCTGGATCAGCGTATAGTACACAGGCATCTTCCTGCTAAATTTGGTAACTCCAGCTTTTATAATAGCTGAGATCTGTGTGGTTACACAGACAGACATGGCTCAATCGACTGGGCTTGTGTTGCTGAGCATGAATATACTATATACTATATGGGGTCTACCACGGCTCCTATTGCCTGTTACATACAGGTGCACGAAGTTAGTATACCCTTTTTGGAGCCATTTTCTATTTTATTAATTTGATATATATTTGGGGACTTTTGTACAAAATCCTAAATAATGCTAAAACAGTGCCCTAGTAAGTGTATACTTTATTTAATAATTTTAGTGGTCAAACCTATTTAGTTGAGCCAAAAAAATTGAGATTTGTACTTATGCTTTTGAAAAAAATAATAATAATATAAAAACAAAACTAAGAGATCAAAACCTTTGCTATTAAACACATGACAGATTTATTGCATATAACTGTTTAGGTTTGAAACGTTTGTATCTCAAATAGTCAAACCTATTCAGTTGAGCGGCGCTGTATGTGTACGAGTATAATGTAATTTCGGGGGAGGGTATGTTTTTCATGCATTACTCTGCATGCTCAAATATGATATCTCTTAGTTAATTATTGTTATTACCAAAAGATTCTAAACAAAATATATAGTTTAAAATAAATGAAGTTATAAACATACATATATGTATGTATATTATATTGTATAAGGTTGTGTAGTTTGCATTATTATTGAAATTAATTCCGAATCCTTTGAACTGTTCCCTTCTGACAGTATCATGTACACACACAGTAGACGCCCTATCGAGGGAAGTTAGGGCAGGCAGCACCTTCTATAAAACGTTCTCTCTGCTAATGCAATTTTTTTTTGTGCAAAACAGAAAATCGATATTCCATAATTCAATGTTAGAAATTTTAGATGCTAAAACTGCCATGAGTTTTTTATCCAATTTTTCTCGGGCGGACAAAAAAAATTTGGGGTGTCATTTCACGCACACAGAGAGCAGACATCGACGAACTGCAGATGGTCTACAATACACAAGTATTACTACAGTTGCTGCGTAGTGTAAGGGGAGAGTGTGTGTAGGGTATTGCATGGCAACGAGCGAGAACATCAAAAAGAGAAGTGGGGCATACAGAAACAGAAAAACATAAAAAAAGAACGAATGAAAAAAACAACCCCGACAAAATTATAATGAAGTTGGTGGTGGCGCATAAGCAGAATGTACGTTCCGCGTGCAGAGAGTGGCAATTTTTGCCACCTTCTGTAGTCGGAACGCAGCACACAAACACACACCGTCAACAACGCCGCCGCCACCCTTCAACATAAAAATTAAAAAAGTGTATATATAAAAAAACCAAGATCATCCACGGTGATGAAAAAAACTCAGCCCCTGCTGTGTATGTCGTATACCTCTGCAGAAGTTTGCGTACAGCGTATTTGCTTTGTGCCTGGTGTACAGCATTAATATTCGCATACACATACATGCACATACACTTACACACACACATATTGTATATCTGAATCAAGTATAGCAACCTTTGGCGATAAGCTACCCCTTGCTCTTCTTGAAATAAAAGGACAGCGAAAAAAGTCATCAACATATTTGAGTTGATTTTAGAAGTCTTTGTTTTCATCATATGTTTCTAATTTTATATTTAACTTAGATTGTTTACAAATTACATTTTATACGAGTACATATATGTTCTCTATCAAGTTAAAGGAACTATTTATAATATTTAAATTAAATAAATTATTTCATTCTAAGAAACATATTTGAGTTGATTTCAAAAAGTCTTTGTTTTCATCATGTGTTTCTAATTTTATATATAACTTAGATTGTTTACAAATTACATTTTATACCTATGCATTTAAAGGACCTTTAATATTTAAATTAAATAAATTATTTTATTCTAGCCAAAGTGGCAGCAAACAGTTTGTTTGCAAATAACAGCGCGCTGTGGTTGCGCTCATAGGCAAAAATGAAAAAAAAAATATTTCCAAATATTTACGAAAAGTAACCAGATTGTCTCTAAAATGTCCAAATATGTGTATGCCAACACCGTTTTGTCTTAACTCTAACGGGACGTTCTAAAAAAGAGTGTAAAGGGAGAACAACTGTTCATTTTTGCAGCACAGCGGAGTTTTGATTGCTTTTCGTCGCAACAAAAGTTAATTTCAAAGTGGTCAAACGTGCGATTGATATTTTTAAATAATTAAAATTGGACCTACATAATTTTAATTATTTAAAGTAAAGTATTTACTTTAATAAATTATAATTATGAAATTCATTGAATTGATTTATTATTATATTTGGTGAATTTTTGATGAATTATACCTTTTTTGTGTATTATGTGAAAGTCATTTTCCTAGTTTAAGTAAACTTTTAGATATATTGCCCCCCGATCTCCCCTTAATGAGTACTATAACTGAATTTGTCAATGTTTTAAGGAAATAAAAATCGTAAGTCTAGCTGCAAATATTTGCAAACATACGTGTAAACAATAGTAAACTGAAGCTGTCTTGCAGTCTTCAAGGTCAAGTTTTCGCCGTACTTTGCTGCTTGTCCTATGTTTTTGTGATGTTTCTTTTGTAATCATCATTTGTGTTTGTCAATTATGTTTGTGTCAACAATTTTGCTTATTATTTTTTCACCATTCTTTTCTTACCGTTTTCTACAGACGCTTCTTGTAACTTTTTCGCGTATGCGCTGAGTCCTCAAAAAGGACGAAACGTCGTCGGATAGCGCTGCTGGAGTCTGCAGCTTCTGTGTTCCTATTATCCGACACTCCACCGATCCTAAAGTATTCCGAACCAGATATTGAAAAGATTTTATCGCTTTTAATGGAGACTGGTATAACCAAACACCACTACTTGGTAATTCGAGAATTTGTGAATAATGAAGCTTCGTGCAATATATTGCCTAGCTATGAGAAAATTGGGCAGGAGAGAGTGAGGAGTTACACTTTCACAAATGTATACAGAAAATAATTTAAATATCCTACATATCATAGTTGGTAATAATAGAAGTTTAGCCCTGCAACTCTACTGGAAGTGTTTTTGCACACCATCGGCATATTAGCAATACTATGGGAGCTATAAGATAACGTCGTCCGATTTGGCAAATTTTTTTACGACATGTACAAATATTTTTTTAGATTTTTGGGAAAAATTTCATAACGATATCTCAACGGGAACTATTTATGGCCGCGATTCCCTACAAGTCCAACCACTGTGCAGCGCCTTATTGCGATTTTAAACTTCAACGATGAGCTTTTATCGATAAATAAAACTGATTAATATCTATTGAAAGTGAATATTTATATGAGTGCTAATTGAGAGTGTTGCCAAATCTCCATAAAGGCAGCAAAGCATGGATACTTCGTTTTGTAGTTGGTTAGTTGACTTTCTTCGTGATTATTAGCTAGCAAGTCATTAGTTTTTAAAGTCAATTTAAAACTATTTTATAGAGCAGATAGATGGGACTCCGGGTGTATTAGAGTATAGAAGATTTGTAAATGTTTATGTAATTAAATAGAGTTTGCTGGCTACTCCGATTGTTGCTAAACTAAATAAAGGCCGATTTTTTAAGAACTATAGGAAAGTTTTTCAAAAAAAACACATAAAATTCAATGAAAACCATGACATTTTTATTTGAATCGATAGTACGTTGCATATAATTGAATGATTGAAGATTATTTCATGCAATGTTGAGCGTGACTGCGGTTAGTCCAATTTTGGCATACTGTTTTCAATATTTCGGCCAGCATCGGTCACATGTCATGCAAATCAAGCTCTTGCATTTTGGAAAAAAAAAGTTTGAAATCATATAAAAGTTACGTTACGATTCGCATCATCTTTGAAAAAGTATTTTGATAATAAAATGCAATAATTTGCAAGTTTTGTTCGCTTGTAAGATGATTTATGGTTTATTTTTAGGTAGATACAGACTTATTGTTGTTGTAAGCTACAATAGAATATAATTTATTATAGTCTGAATTTAATAACCTGAATGGCCCAGGCAGGGCATAGTTTATTGCATTTGCTTATTGCTTATTTCGGTTCCTTCCAATTGTTACTGTGACATCTATGTAGTACAAAAAAAAAGAAAGTTTTAGGATAACACCATGTGCTTGTGTCAGCTAACAAGGGAGGCAAGCGAGCGCCATCTGTCGAGAATATTATGGAAGTATGTGCGTATGAATGTAACAAATGAAACTATACCGGAACATAGGTGGTAGGGTATCCCACTGTCGCGTGCCGCTCGACTGTTGCTCCCGTTCCAACTACTATAAAGTAAAAAAAAATATTATAAAAACGAGAGCAACAGTCGCGCAAAACGCGACAGTGGGATACCCTTCGACCTATATTCCCGTGTAGTATAACTTGTTAAATTCATACACATATGCATATGCACATGCTTTGAAATTAATCCCGACAGATGGCGCTCGCGCTTCGCTCTCGCCCGCCTCTCTTGTTAGCTGACAGAAGCACTTGGTTTTATGCTCATACTTTCTTAAATAACTTCTGTGTTTATTGTTCGATCGGATTGTGATTTGGACACTACGTAGATATTTCATTCAGCTTAGAAAGTTGTATCTTTTATACAGCGCTTACAAATTAAGTTCAAAAATTAAATTATTGATTTGTAGGGGCGGTGGGCGTGGCACCTAACATTTGAAATAAACTTGATCTGCGCCTGGTACACAGATAACCTTCATGTCAAATTTGGTGACTCTAGCTCTTATAATAGCTGAGATCTGTGTGCTCATCTGTCGTCTGGACATCCGGACATCCAGACAGACAGACATGGCTCAATCGTCTTGGCTAGTGATCCTGAGCAAGAATATATATACTTTATGGGGTCTGCCACGCCTCCTTCTGCCTGTTACATACATTTGCACAAAGTTACCATTTTCAATGGTCGAAGGGTATAATAAAGATACATATATAAATAGAAGAACTACTACTTCAAACGTTTTTTCATTTTGCAAAGAATAAGTTGACACACTTACAAATTTAAATTTTAAGGTGTCAAATGTCATTACCTCGCACACTAGAATTGTTTCTTAAATTACTGCCATGGTTAGAATTCGATCAAGCACAATGAATAGTCAGATATTATTTGAGAAACCTATTTTAACATTTGTGTATATTGAAAAGATTCAATAAATTAAACTTTGCATAAAAACCCATAAACAAGTGTCAAATATTAAATATTAACATAATATATAATAAATATTATATTTTATATTATATATTGTGTCTTTATCTCATGACTCTTTAATGTAAATGAACGATATACATATTGGTTCATATAAATTTGGTTGATACAAATACATGCATTCGATGGATAGTGTTGCTATGTTCAATCAAACATCCCTCAAAATTTGTTGCTGTATTCGTATACAGGCACTCATGCAGTTTCAAGAACTCTTTGCATGTGTGTATTTGTATATGTTTGTACATTTTTTATATGCATACATACAAACAAATATTGAAGGGTGAACTTATTTAGCATTATCAAGGGAGACGATTTGCTTTTGTATACACTTTTTTAGTGATTTCCATATTGATTTCTGCCGAACATCTACTGAACTTTTATTCTAGAGTTCCACTGCCGCGTTCTCTACCCCTTTTTCTTTTGCCAACCCTTTCTGATTGTTTTACAATCAATGCCCAATGCTCTCCGATGGCAATTCTATATACAATGGCAATTGTATATTGTTTCATTCACCCAGTTCAATATTATAGTTTGAAAAACGTTTAATTCACTAATTTCGGGACTTAGGAAAACTTAAATATATGAATAAGTATATATATTATTGGAATTATACATATGTATATATATATACTTTACTTTCTTTATACTCAAATAATTAAATTTACTTTTAATTATTTTATAATTGTACTTTAGTTAGAATAAAATTTTAAATTTCAATATTAGACTGCGCTTAGTCAAAAGAGACCTTAGTCAATCATCTTGGCATGCACCAAATAGGGCTGATTATATTTTCAACTGTTTACTTGGTCATTAAATTCAATATTTAATTTAGTATTTCGCAAAGTTCAATCAATATTAACCATCACATCTTGTCGACCCGGGAAAATAATATTTCAATATGTGTTTATAAAATACAAATAAATTTTATATAAATAATAATAGTTTCACTCCCTTGTTGATGCTGATAAGGAATATATGTATATTTTTGATAGGATTAAAATTAATAAAATTTCAAATTCCAACACATGATATATGTAAAATGAGACCTAAGTCAATTATGTTGGCATACACCAAATATTGCTGATAATATTCGGAAACTGGTAACACTGTTTACTTGGTGAACAAACTAAGTATTTAATTTAGTATTTCAACCAGTTCCATATGTATATGGAATTATACGTCCCGTATAATTTCAATATATTTTATATAATTAATAAATGCATTTTATAAGAATAATAATAAATATTTGTCGGTTTGTCACTGAAATCAATATACTGTATACGGAGTGGACATCCCTGCTGGAATTCGTATCAGTCAGCTTTTGTACATAACAATAATAACTAGGTTTTGTCCCTATATTTAATTTGAGCGGCTTATCACTAAGCATCTAACATATAGAGTATTCAAACAGCGAAAAGTAGTTGCCCAGTGCACTATGGGGATTTTGCCCTTTTTTTTTTACATTAATTAATAACTCTTGATCTAAGTAAAATTTTTTGATGGAGTTTTTATTATATTATTATGAGAGCCCTCAGAAATATTTAAAAAAAGTGGGCGTGGCCCATCCCTTTATATTTTAACCAAAACCCGTGATTTGACAAATAATTTGTATGGCAGCTACACGTAATAGTAATCCGATTGTGATGAAATTTTACGATCATATTAAGGATCAAATACAAATAAGATGACATAAGTTTGAAAGCCACATCTTGAAATATAACAAAAATTGAAAAGAAATATGCTCATCGTTTCGCTGTCGTTGTGCGACTGATTTGATGCCGCTGTTTGCTGTTTCTGGATTGCTCACCAAAGAGAGCTGAATGCTCACTCATATAACACTTCGTATAATACTTCGCCGGGGGGTCATAATACCCCAAAACCACTCGGCTCCTACTTTTCGTTGTTTGAGTACTCTATATGTTAGATGCTTTGTGATTGTACCGAAGATGTTAAAAGCCTTTTCATATAATCATTTAATGCATTAATTATTTTATGCTTAAAATAATTATAATGTCTAATGTGTTGAAAAAACGAATATTTTATTTTTATATGTATTTATTGTACATTAATAAACACGCCTGCAGCTGGATTAAAATATCGAATATGTGTATAGGTATCTGTGCATGGATATATGCATCTATAAGAGAATGTACATACGGTATACAAATTTGAGTTGCTCTGCAAGGTGAGGAACAGTTTTTTCGAAACGAAAGGAACCGTTTTAGTATAAAGTTCTTTGTGAACATTCACGTATCGTAGAACATCGTGAAAGCTCCGTCGAAAGTGTTTAGAAATGAGTCACTCCCTTTTTTTGTTGTCCAAATCCCAATGTACGTGAACATGTCTGCAAAGAGAGAGAGAGAACTTAACTCTGCATAAAAATAGAAATATATTATCAAAGTGTTATTATAATCCATCCATGTATAACCTATAATTCTCCTAAAAAGTATTCATTATCAATTACCTTTACAATAATAATTAGTTGTGTTTGACTCATTATCTTTGAAGTATTGCACGTGCTGCCGTTGTTGTTCTCATGATCTGCAAAACTTTTTGTGTGTATTTTAAAATAGAATATATCACACTCACACACACGACTACTTTGTTAACACAAATAAAGGTGATAGCTAAAAAATGCACACACGTATACAAAAATTCTATGATAGTGCTACTATACATATCCATATATGTATATATTTAAACAAATTCTTCACATTATGTGTAAAATTTAATTAAACATTTAATTTGCTTTTGTCTTCTACTATGCAACTTGTCTTTGCAACGAAACGTTGCAAACATTTAAATAATTAGAAATATAATTTTATATTTTGCAAATAAACTGCATTAATTATGCATATTTATTTTTGCCTGTAGTACCCTAATTTAGTGCATGTAACAGATAAAAGGAAGCGTGTATACGAGGGTCGTTTGATAAGTCCGTGACTTTTTGAATAAAATATATTTTTTTCGTCAAAGAAGCGTTTTATTTCTCAACATAATCTCCTTTTAGCTCTATACATTTAGTCCAGCGTTTTTCCAATTTTTTTATTCCTTCCAAATAATAGGTTTTCTCAAGGCCCTCAAAATAGTCGTTTGTTTCTGTGATGACCTCTTCATTTGACCCGAATCTCTTACCGCCGAGCCATTTCTTCATGTTTGGAAACAAAAAATAGTCACAGGGGGCTAAATCTGGAGAATATGCTGGATGGGGTAGCAGTTCGTAGCCCAATTTATGAAATTTTGCCATGCTGACTACACACGTGTGCACCCGTGCATTGTCCTGATGGAACAGCACTTTTTTTTTTCGCCAAATGCGGTCGTTTCTGCTTCAAATCAATATCGAATCTGTCCAAAAGCTCTGAATAATATTCGCCGGTGATCGTTTTACCCTTTTCAAGGTAATCGATGTGAATGATACCTTGTGCATCCCAAAAAACTGTGGCCATGACCTTGTTGGCCGACAGACCCACCTTGGCCTTCTTTGGTGCACGTTCACCCGGAGAAACCCACTGTCTTGATTGTTCTTTGGTCTCTGGTGTGGTGTGGTGGATCCATGTTTCGTCTACGGTAACGAAACGGCGCAAAAATTCGTTTGGATTGCGGTTGAACATCGCCAAACACTCCTTTGAAATGGTCACACGGTTGCGCTTATGGTCGTGTGTGAGCAATCGCGGCACCCATCGCGCGGAAAGCTTTTTCATGTCCAAATATTCATGTAAAATGTGATGTACCCGTTCAGTTGAGATGCCTACAGCCTCAGCTACCTCACGCACTTTCATTCTCCGATCATCCAATATCATTCCATGGATTTTGTCGACGATTTCTGGCATGACGACCTCTTTTGGGCGACCTGAACGTTCGGCATCACTTGTACTGGTACGACCACAACGGAACTCAGTAAACCATTTCTTAACCATTGAAATTGATGGTGCAGAGTCCCCATAATATTTATCAAGTCTTTCCTTGGTTTCGGTGATGGATTTTTTACGCAAAAAATAATGCTTAATTAGCACACGAAATTCACTTTTTTCCATTTTCGTTAAAATTCACGAGATCGTCTGCTTTCAATGCCTATAAAACGCAAACCAAAAAAACGCAGCTTTCTCAAAATTTTACAGTCAGCTGTTAATCGATAACTGCTGACAGGAGCAGTGTTGTATTTAGAGCAGGTGCGCGGCAAATACAAAAAGTCACGGACTTATCAAACGACCCTCGTATTATCATGCACAGCATCATTGGCTGCGTCGATTATTATAAGAGTCAACTTTAATAGTTATCTGTCATTAAAACTATCGACCTGTTGCAATACGATCGTACAATAAGCACACATACTTCTTTTCAAGTATTTTAAAACTGGGTGCATGCTATATTATTGTCGGACATGCCCGACATTAGCGTTCGTCTGATTTTTGAAATATGTATGTATTGTATAAAATAATTGATTATTGCCTTGGAACTGTCAATGTTTAACAAAGATCGTAAAACATATTATCATATAATAAATTATAATATATAATAATTATAATAAATAAATATAAATAACATAAATAAATATAAATAACATAAATAAAATAAAAAAATACACTTCTAAAAAAAATTTGTAAAATTTATCATTACATTTTTATTAGATTAAATTAATCAAATGAATCAATTTGATTTGAATTGTTTTAATCAACTTACTGAAGACACAAAAAGATGCACACTCATTTGCAGGGGATTAACAAGTAAGTTTAAAAGTTTTTATTCTACATATAATGACAATAAGTTTACGAGTTTTTATTCTATTTAAAATGACAATAAATATATTACAATATTTATTAATTTTAATTTAATTTACAATGTAACCCTCTATATAATGACAATGTATATAATATGATATAAATCGATTTGGATTCAGAGTTGATTTCGATTCTTTATGAATCGATGTAGGATTGTTTTCTTAATGAATCGATGTAGGGTAGTTTTGAAATTATAACCCTTGAACAGACGTATGTGTAACAGCTAGAGATGGGCGCGGGCCTCGACAATTTTAGGCCCGGGGCCTAAAACTAGCAAAAATCGAAATCGGACTCAAAAATTCGAGAGAGGTTTGGGCCGGGCTGGGCCCCCTTTAAAAAAGTTCCAGGCCGGGCCGGGCCTCAAAAAACAGGCCCGCGTCCATCGCTAGTAACAGCTGATGGAGACGCGTCTAACATCACAAAACATAAATATGCTTGATCAACATCAACTGCCGCACTTTAGGAACGTAGAAAATATATACACATGTAGATATATTTATTAACAAGGAAGTTAATTTACCTAGATATATCGTATAGATAATATCGTAATAGTACGACATATATAGCTAAAATAGGGGCAATCAGCGCAAATGAAGATTTTTAAAAGACTCTTATTTTGAAAATGTATGATAGCAAGTGTGCCTGACCCCAAAATATATATGTATGTATGTATATACTTGCTCGATCTAGACGTATCTGACAGTTCCCAGCCTGTCCGTTGGATATAGAATGGGTCCGATGAAGTTAAGAAAAATGTTAAAACTCCAAAATAAATTGAGAAAATTTAATTTTGTTATGTTCGATATGTGTTCTATATGTTTTTTAAGTTTCCAAATCGGAATGCAAAGACAAAACTTGACCCTACCTAAAAAATATTAAAATTATGTAGTTGCTTATAGTGTTTTCCGTTTTTTTATAATATATTTAATAAAATATAAGAGTTTATAATAATATATATGGTATATGTTTAATATATATTAATTGCATTTCTAGCATACTCAGATTACCAACTTATTTTTGGTTGGGTTCTACTATACCTAATAAGGTAAAAGCTTTCTCATATTCGCAGATATATTATATTATATAACTTTATATAGTATATTATACTATATATTATTAAGTATATATATTTTATATTATTATATACTATATATACATATATTATACTTATTGGTATATTTTTATTATATTAGTTATATATACATATTTAATAAATTCTTTATGTTAGGCTGGCTTTAGAGTTGTGCCTTACAAGATACTGTTATTGCTAACATTTTGTATCGTATCTCTTATACAGTATAACATAGTATAATATGCGGAAATTTCACAGAAAATGTCATTTCACAGCTTTATATATTTTTTTATATAAATTATTATATAATATAAATGTATATAACGAGAGCAACAGTCGCGCAAAACGCGACAGTGGGTTACCCTTCGACCTATGTTCGTTAAATTTATACACATATGCATATGCACATGCTTTGAAATTAATCCCGACAGATAGCGTTCGCGCTTCGCCCTCGCCCGCCTCCCTTGTTAGCTGACAGAAGCACTTGGTTTTATGCTCATACTTTCTTAAATAACTTCTGTGTTTATTGTTCGATCGGATTGTGATTTGGACACTACGTAGATATTTTATTCAGCTTAGTATATGTTAAAGTTAGAAAGTTGTGTCTTTTATACAGCGCTTACAAATTAAGTTCAAAAATTAAATTATTGATTTGTGGGGGCGGTGGGCGTGGCACCTAACATTTGAAATAAACTTGATCTGCTTATAGTACACAGGAGTCTTCCTGCCAAATTTGGTAACTCTAGCTTTTATAATAGCTGAGATCTGTGCGTTCACACAGATAGACAGACAGACAGACAGACAGACAGACAGACATGGCTCAATCGACTCGGCTTGTGATCCTGAGCAAGAATATATATACTTTATGGGGTCTCCCACGCCTCTTTATGCCTGTTACATACATTTGCACAAAGTTAGTATACCCTTTTTTGACCATTTTCAATGGTCGAAGGGTATAATTACACGTCCGTGGTTTAAAGTTTTCAAAAAAATATATTTACAGTTGAAGGCGGAATGAAATCTGAATCTAAGCTACAAACTGAACGCTTAGCAAACCCTTGGCTGAGTCTTATTTACTTCTATATTGAGCGTACATGAGGCGCTCTTTTATGTTTATGCACTCTCTTGAGTGGATTGCGCGTGGATTAGCAGTTTTGACCCTTCTCGTGGGAATGTTTACAATTGATCAGAGTAGGATAATTTGTTATTGTCGACGAATTTGGGTTTGCGGATGTTTATATCCAGTGATGGGCCACGACGCGTCATCTTTGATTGTCGACAGCGTTACGTCAAGTATGCGTCGACAATGTCAAGAATGCGTCGACAATGTCATTAATGCGTCGACAATGTCGACTATGTAGACAATATGAAGAATTGGTCTCCGGCGGAGATATTTTAAAGTACTTTATGATAAGGAAATTAAGCGTCCACTAGTTTTTTGGAACTTGGGGAAGATAAAATATCCAAATTTAGCAAGATTAGCTACAAGACTTTTGAAAATACCGGCTTCCTCCTCTCAAATTGAACGCATTTTTTCGAGCTGGGCTCATGTTCATTCATATGCAAGAAATAAGCTTTTATTTGAAAGATCAAAAAAACTTGTACATATATATTATTCATTAATAGTTAAAGATGTTTCAGAAGATGACGATAACGAATAAAATAAAAATGAATAAATTGTTCTTTATTTAATAAAATGTATTATATTTTCTTTATTAAGACATTGTCGACGTGTCGTCTCCAAACATTGTCGACATTCGATTGTCGACACGTAGACAATCGTGTAGTCTACACCGTGTAGTCTACGCGGCACATCACTGTTTATATCTAAGTAGGCTGGAATGGTTCTGATGCAATACATAAATATTTGACATATATGCCAAGTAGTTTTGGTTGTGAGTGTATGTGTGGTCATGTGGTGCACTATGGTAGTGTTGGGTAATCCTAGTTCAATTTGAGGAATAAGTTCGTTCGTTCGTTTAAAATCAATAAACTAGGTCGTTCATTTAGTTCAATCGTTCATTTTTTGTTATCAATTTATTTTATACAATGCTTTCATTGGTTTGGCGCTTTATTTCCTCCAAAGCTGCTGGGTGCTTATTTTTAAGGTGACGCGATAAGTTTCCTTGCGATCCACCAGCCACACTAAGCACAGTTTTGCAGTATTTGCATTTAGCACTCTTCTCATCCACTGAATCAAAGATATTCCAAACTTTGTTATGCTTTCGTTTTGAATCCATAGATACGCACAAACATGTAAATCGTAATTTTAAATGTATGCTAAAATTAATCAACTTATTCGATAAGCGAACTTTCGAACTAAATGAAGACCGACCTATCGAACTAAGTGAACTCAGACCGACCTATCGAACTAAGTGAACAACGAACGAACGATCAGGGTAAGAGATCAAAATGAACGACGTGAACTAAGTGAACTATATTGAACTAAGTGAACTAAATTGAACTAACGAACTATATTGAACTATAAAGACAGACCTAGTTCGTTAGTTCAGTATGGTGAATAGTTCAATTTAGTTCGTTCGTTCACGAACGACACAACACTACACTATGGTAGTACCATAATGGTACATATGTTACTATATATATAAGTTTGTGTTTCGGCGTTGAGAGCTTAGAGACAGGCACAGTGGCCAAAAATGGTAATCTTGCAGCAACAATTTTAAAAGTTTTGAAAACATGTGTCTTGTTCTATGAGGATAATTTTATTTAGTAATTACAATTTTATGTATTCCGAATTTTTTATTTTAATTCATAAATTTTGTCAATATTGGTAAACTCATATACAAAAAAAAATAATTATCACAACTTTTTTTTGATATTATAAATTTGTTCTACAAAATATAATATAATAATCAATATTCAATTCCTCTTCTCAAAATTTAAACATAAACCATTTGCCTATTGCCAACTTTCTGATGCTAAAATTATTGCCGCCAAATAACCATTGTGGCTCACTGTAATTCGGTCTCTTAGCTCTCGAAGATAAAAACAAAAACAAACACCCAGTGGATTTCACGCTGGCCAAGCCCGTAGCTAAAAGTGCGCAGGGCTCTCAACAGTCAGGGGCTCACGGTTACCAAACATAAAAATGTGATTAATGCGGATATATTTGTAAAATTTAATTCCTTTGGTAAACACAAAAATATTTATTAATTAGTGTAATTTAAGTAGGAGTCCCTGATAAGTATTGCACAGGGGCCCGTAAAACCCTCACTACGGCCCTGTGCCTCATTCTCTAGGCTCTCGACGCCAAAACACAAAATTGACTTCAGGCTGCCAGCACGCTAGCCGAAGCATTTGCCTATTGCCAAACTTCACTAGCAACGCATACATTCATACGCGGGCCGTGCATACATACACGCACACATGGAAACGATCGCACAGCACAAAGAAGTACGCGCATGCTTATCGTTCCGCTGTCATTGTGCGACTGAAGCAGTTTTGATGCTATGCACTGTTTGTACTGAGTGCTGAACAGCTGTTCTGTTCTTCTTCTTTTCTGGGGTACTAGGTCCGAAAAATCAGCTTCAAACTGCTTTAGAGATCGTATGAATTGCGTTCGGGGATACTATATAGGAAGGTACAGAGAAATGGTCGAACTAGGTGTCTACCAGTAATTCCGAGGGCATTCAGATGGTTGGGGTGGGAAAAAACTTTAGATAAAGTATATACGCAGTATTGGTTCCAGCATATGTCTAAATACGTACGAAAATTGTATTAAATGCAAACTGCCAAAATCAACCTCTCAAATAGAATTGCATCCCATACCGAAGGTGAGCATTTCATGGCACACAGTGCACGTTGACATCAGTGGAAAGTTAAGTGGGAAGAATGACATTAAAGAATACTTGATAGTGCAAATAGATGCCTTCACTAAATATGTTCACCATGCACTAAACCTTGACACAAACAGTTGCATTGATGCATTTAAGTCCACTATATGTCATTTTGGGGTGCTAACTCGCATAATTGCACACCAGGGCCGTAGTTTTACTAGCAATGATTTTAAGCAATTCTGCTCATCGCAAAAAATAGATCTGCATATAATAGCAACTGGAACTAGCCGCGCTAATGGCCAAGTGGAGCGCGTCATGAGTACCATGAAGGCAATGTTGACAGCGGTAGAGACTAGTAAGCGATCTTGATAAGAACCTTTAAAGGAAATCCAGTTGGCTATGAATTGCACGGCTCATCGAGTAATAAAAGTTAGTCCATTAGAATTATTAATAGGGAAAGAGGCTAGACCTATGGGCATGATGCCATTAATAGAAGAAGAAACAGTTGACAGAGAGAGTATAAGAAAAACAGCCCTACAAAATATAGAGAAGAATGCTAAATATGATAAGTTAAGATATGATAAAACTAAAGCTAAGATTGTTGCCTATAAGGTGGGCAACCATGTCCTGCTCAAGAGTGATGAACGGCACCAAACAAAGCTTGACCCAAAGTTTAAAGGTCCTTTTGTGATAGTAGAGAAGCTTGATGGTTACCGATATACGTTAAAATCTTTGACAAGCAAACGAACATATATACTTATAGCACATGAACAATTGCGCGAGATGCCTAAGGGGGTAGACGCAGAGACAATCGAGAGATCACCGGGTGAGGCACACGTTGGTTCCATCAACACAAATTAAATCATTCACAAGGCTACAGTTAGCTGGCCAGTGGCTACATGGCGGGGGCTATGAGGGTCAAGAGTGACCATGACGCAGAGTGCTTGTTATCGTTGCAAAGGTGTGCAGCAAGAGCCTAAGAACGTGACGTGATAGACTCTCTAGTGAGCGAGAGTGTCTTATGGATAGTCTGACGAAACGAAATGTGAAGTATCATGTGGCATAGTGGAGATGTAGTTGTTTGGCTTGAACAGAAGATGAGAGAAAAGAGAAGAGAAAACGTTAATTGCTAGAGAGAACTTGAGCGGAGCATGGAGCCTTTATAAGTAAAACACAAGTAAAGCAAAGAATATCTTATGTTGAAATGAACAAATATCTTATGTTGAAATAAAGAAATATCTTATTTTGTAATCTATAAGTAAAGAGAAAACAAAATCTCATGTTAAAGTCATGAAGTATTTTATATTTAATTGAAGAAACATCTTATGTCGAACTAATTTCAAATTATGTGTTAAAATAAACAAGTATTTGAGCTTTAAAGAAAGAAATGTTTTATGGCACACGAGGGCGTGTGATCGTCATGAAGGCCGTGTCGCAGCAGGCTAGTTAACAGAATTATGTTAGAGTTTGAATTCAACTGAAAAATGGTACATAGTATGTTAGAGGAATGAATTCTGTTATATAACGAGAGCATCATTCGAATGGCAATTCGAATGAGCATGGCGCCTGCAGATGTTCTAGTATGTGAGAATGTACAAGCAAAAAGAATGAATATGAAGAAATAAGTTGCTGAATGAATATGATGAAATAAGTTGCTGAATAAACGATGAAATACTTGGTAGAGGAACAAAGAGAAAAAGAAAAGACGCCATGCGGTGGTACAGTCAGTTGAGTAGACTCCGGTAAAAAGAGAGGAACGACTAAACATCTTGCAAAAATAATATAAAAACCAGTAATAAAAGCAACAGTCGCGCAGCACGCGAAAGTGAGATACCCTTCGACCTATGTGCCCATGTATTTTAATTTGTTAGATTCATACACATATACATATGCACATGCTTTACAATTATTCTTGACAGATGGAGCTCGCGCTTCGCGTTCTCCCGCCTATTTTGTTAGCTGACAGAAGCATTTTATTTAATGCTCATACTTTCTTAAATAACTTCTGTGATTATTGTCCGATCGGATTGCAATTTGGAGAATAAGTAGATATAACTATCAGCTTACTATATGTTAAAGTTACTATATGTTATATGTTAATCTTGTATACAGCGCTTACAAATTGAGTTCAAAAATTAAATTATTGATTTACGGAGGCGGTGGGTGTGGCACCTAACATTTGAAATAAACTTGATCAGCTTATAGTACACAGGAGTCTTCCTGTCAAATTTGGTAACTCTAGCTTTTATAATAGCTGAGATCTGTGCGTTCTCACAGACAGACATGGCTCAATCGACTTGGCTTGTGATCCTGAGCAAGAATATATATACGTTATGGGGTCTCCCACGTCTCCTTCTGCCTGTTACACACATTTGCACAAAGTTAGTATACCCTTTTTTGATCATATTCAATGGTCGAAGGGTATAATGAAAACGGCGATGCTCTTTACTGTATGAGGGACTCAATGGCAACGTTTTGTCACTTATTCAATTATAATTGTTTTAGCAGAGTTTAAAGTGATTAGAACAGGGGAAATGACAATGGAGCGTTTATCTTCCGGCGAAACAAACCAGTGCGAATGGAGAATGAAAAAATAAATATAGCAACTGCCCATTTTGGGACTAGCCCGCACAGATTTGTTTTCGTGGCTGTTAGTCGGTGACTGTGTTATATATTTTACCCTTGAACTTAGGTCGCTAAAAAGTCTAATTCAGTGTCTAAACAAGTGAATTTATATATATATATATATATATATATATATATATATATATATATATATATATATATATATATATATATATATACATATATATATATATACTGATAGGTATTGCAGTGTAGATCATATATTTTTACCAATATATGATCTAGGACTCTCGGTTCATGAGCAATTTCAATTTGATTTTTATTTCTGATTTTTATAATAAAAATCAATTTATAACTCTTACTTTTTGATTTTTATTTTAAAAATCAAATATAAAAGTTATAAATTGATTTTTATTTTCAAAAAATCAAATATAATAATTAAAAATGATTTTTAAATTAAAAAATTATTTTATAACTCTTATTTTGAAATTTTTTTAATAAAAATTATAACCGTTACGGTCCCTGCCTTTTTGACCATTTTCAATGGTCGAATGGTATAATAATGGAAGGAGATCAGCCAAGATCTCTTTCTCCTACATATATATTTGATATATTTGTAATGTTTGGCTGGCTTTAGAATTGTGCATTATAAGCTACTATTAATGGTATCATTTTGTATGGCATCTCTTATACAATATAACATAGTATATTATACGGAAATGTCCTTGCGCACGCGCCATTGGAAGGGTGCCAATGGTGATGGGATGGAAGTAACCATTAACAACTGTCAGTGAAAGTTCCTCTCATATATTCCTTTGCGAGCGGGTCTATACGTTGTATTGCTCTAAAAAAGCTTCACTTGGAAGGGAGAGAAACAACTAAACGCAATCAATACTTGTTTTTATATCGGGTTTGTTCAAAAATGTGAACACCATTTCCGTGCGTTTAAAAAAAACAATCGAATTTCATTTGTTTTTGCCTAACTAACTAACTTTCTGTGCTACTTCCAATAGCTGTGCTCATCGCAACCTCATCGTTAATATACATACATACATATACACATTAACATATATATAGCATGTCATGATATAACGTGGAACTAAGGAACTTGTGAAATTTTCAAAACCTTTCTAGAATGGAAAAACACAGTACGGTTAAGTAATCTAGGTAAATTATATCGTTCCAAGCAGTAAACTGTTTTCTTTTGAACTTTTACAATTATTATGAAGTGGCGACCCCTGTAGCTGAGTCGTCTGAAGCGTTTGACTATTATTATACAGGGGTTTCGGGTTCGAATCCCGGGGGAGGGCATGGATGTTTAAACACAAGGCTTGCCAAGACAATTGTTCCTACTTCACTAATTTTGATATAGTGTTTTGTAATTCTTCAGAATATTTCCCTGTGATGTTAAGATACGATATTATGATGATGTATGGGATTCGTGATTCTTTTTTCACTTAATAAAATAATAATTATTTTTTTTTTAAATATTAAGTCATTTTTCTTAAGGAACATGTGTGTATGTTTTATATTATGCCCAAACATATATGTATACATGCATTATGAGACAATCAATTGTTGACAATTTTATATAAATTATTTGTAAGAACATCTTTATTTTAATATATATAATATAATAAAAACTAGAGGCTAAAACGCTTGAGTACATAATCGCAATATTTCAGTTAGTGCAATCTATTTATTTATATTTATATTAATAGTATATTGTCTATTTACCTATATATATTTTAAATTTAACCTTTTATTCTACCTTCAGGAACAATGAAAGTGCCACAAGACCTCACACTACAACCGCCCACGGCGAAACTAACTGGGCACAACAACTGCAACACCAGGATCAAATTCAATCAGGCCAACAAGCGAAAACAACATATATAAGTGATAAACCAAAGTATAAAGATTGGAGTATCGACTTACACCCGCCACCGCAACCACCTCCATCAAGGCCCCCGCCGTCAATCGTGCCCGCAGCCCTGCAGGCCCTCTTAGTACGCAACTTGACGGGAATAATAAACGAGGGCGAGGGAAGAAAAGTCGCACCCGAGTCTTCCGAAGATCAAAGGTATCCTTATCCAAATGCTTTAAAGCGCTCGGCGACGTTACCCGCAAAACATAATCGATTAGGAGTACGCAATCGTGTCACCTTCAAAGTACCTTCGAAAGCAGCTCAATCTCAAGTAGAACAACCTGACAACCAGAACATTGTTAGCAGCTGTCAACAGATTGTACTTAAAGAAGCTAAAAAAATGACATCTGAAGATCTACTGCAGCCGGGACACGTGGTGAAGGAACGATGGAAGGTATGGGGTTAGCTTTCCCAGTCTTTACCATTCTTTCTATATGTATATCTTCTACCTTCTTTTTAGGTTGTGCGCAAGATTGGCGGTGGCGGCTTTGGAGAAATCTACGAAGGGCAAGACCTTATCACAAGAGAGCAAGTAGCGCTCAAGGTCGAGTCCGCCAGGCAACCAAAACAAGTACTGAAAATGGAAGTTGCGGTACTCAAAAAGTTGCAGGGCAAAGAACATGTTTGCCGTTTTATTGGCTGTGGACGTAATGATCGATTTAATTATGTTGTCATGCAACTGCAGGGCAAGAATCTAGCTGAATTGCGGCGAGCACAGCCAAGAGGAGCCTTCTCTTTAAGCACCACCCTCAGGCTGGGCTTGCAGATACTCAAGGCCATTGAGTCTATACACTCTGTGGGCTTCCTTCATCGCGACATTAAACCGGTAAGTCGGGTGTAACAAGATATATATGTATGTGCAGAGATAGGAAGATATATTTATAATTCAAACCAGGGTATAGTCTAATTTGTTAAATTCATACATACATGTACATAGTTTCAAATTATTCCCGACAGATGACGCTCGCGCTAGTTAGCTTAGTGCTATCGCATACTTTCTTGTATAACTTCTTTGTTTATTGTCCGATAGTGTTGCTGAGCATCTCAATATATATACTATATGGAGTATGCCACGCCTCTTTCTGCCTGTTACATACATTTGCACAAAGTTTGTATACCCTCTTTTGACCATTTTGAATGGTGGAATAATAAAATAAATTGTACCAGAAGGTTTCTACTGGCCAACTCTTCACAAATTCGAGGTGATCTCAAATTTCGTGATTTTTATTTTTTGTGTCAATAAATTATCATTATTATAAAATATATTGATTACGAAATAATGATTATTTTTTGAGCTTTATTTTTTTTCAATTAAAATATCTCTCAATCTATGACTATTACTCATCCAAAGAATTTTTTAGAAAACTTTTGATGCACAACTATGAAGTGCGAATGTAGAACCACTATTCATGGGCAAATAGATATTTACTCTAGTCGTTTGACCCACCTATTCATTGGTAACTTTTTAAGTATTCTTATTGTAGTGCGAATGTAGAACCACTATTCATGGGTAAATAGATATTTACTCTAGTCGTTTGACCCACCTATTCATTGGTAACTTCGTAAGTATTCTTATTGTACGCACTTCTTTCTCTAGCCCATTCACATAAGTACTCTAATCATAGGTAGCCAATTCTCTACTTACTGGTAAACGAAGTGGTGGCGATTGAGCCTTTTTGCGATATGATAACACTGTAATACATTGCTTAGGGTTTGTATAGTAAGTAGCGGCAGTCCGCAAGTAAGTACTTATTTCACCAGCTATGAACTAGTGGCCAGTACTATAGGGATAGTATGTATGTTGAGCATCGAGTTTGAGCTCTAATCAGAGCTTTTAAAAGATCTCTATTTATACAATAACGGATATAATATTATTTCTGTAATTTTTTCGTGGCTTTAAAAGTAATCCATTGCATTTCTGGAAGTCATTGACGGCCTAATTAGACCAATACAATTTAAATTGTCCACGTTTTGAATACCTTTGAATGTAGAACCGAAAATCATATTGCCATGCCTCTCCAACCTGATTTTGGGACTTGTATTATTAAGTAAAAATCAATGCTCAAAGGGGCCTACAAATAATTAAAATGTTTACCACTTTGACCACTTTATAAGCACCAAAATTTGTATAATATCTTTGTAATCGTAGTTTGAGCTATATAATCGATGGGAAAATAACGCTCAACAATTAATCATTATTTTTTGATCGAAATTTATTCACTTAAAAATAATTATTATTTTTTGAACGAAAAATATAAAACTCAGCTTAATTATCGTAACTAAGTTATCGATAAGTTTATAAATGTAACGCGATATATTATAAGTTTGAGCTGAGTAAGAAATGTACAACAAGAATGAAAGAATGTGTGTACAATTTCTGCCCTTTGATGCCTTTTGCTCACCTTTGAAATACTTGAATACACAAAATTCTGTGTTCAATGTCCTTCGGGAAGTTAAATAATTGATAACACAGCCCAACAAAAAAAAAAAAAAATCCTTAGGATCTGGGTAAGCGGCCTATGCAGTTAAATGTATTTTGGGTCGCTGAATCCGAATCCGAGGTCGGAATTTTGCCATTACGTCTGGACTTCGACATAACCTCACAAAACTGAAAAACCTTAAAATATCCACCAAAAGATATAGAATCCTGATCTGGGCATGTGATATATGTTTTAACATGTATTTTGTCCTTCCAAGTCCAAATCCGAAGTCAAAATTTATGTAGCACATATGAGTTTCGATTTAATCTCAAAAAACTCGTAAAATTTTTAAAGCCCCAAAAAATAATAGGGGGGTTATGATCGGGTCATGCGATATATGTTTCTATATGTTTTTTAGACCTTCCAAATCCGAATCTAATGTCAAAAGTAGCCAATCACGTCAGAATTTCAACCTAACCTAAAAAATTTTTGAAAAACTTCCAAAATTTTAAATTTTTTAAATTTTTTTTGATAATTTATTATTGCATTTGTGGAAATATGTAGAATCACGTATTTAATTTATGTTTTTTATTAGTTAAAATACAGATTTGAAGCAAAAAATCATTATTCAAATCAACCTATTCCGAATACTGATAAAATAATGCTCAAAAGGGGATATTCAAATAGAAAACTTTTTTGCTTATTCAATTTAAATACACCCTAATCCAATATTAAAAAAAACTTAAAAATTTTGGAATTTTTTCAAAAATTTTTTAGGTTCGGTTGAAATTTAGACATGATTGGCTAGTTTTGACATTAGATTCGGATTTGGAAGGTCTAAAAACATATAGAAACATATATCGCATGACCCGATCATGACCCCCATTATTTTTTGGGGTTTCAAAAATTTGTAGAGTTTTTTGAGGTTAAGTCGAAACTCAGATGTGCTACGTAAATTTTGACTTCGGATTTGGACTTGGAAGGACAAAATACATGTTAAAACATACATCATAACCCAGATCAGGATTCTAAATCTTTTGGGGGATATTTTAAGGTTTTTCAGTTTTTTGAGGTTATGTCGAAGTCCAGACGTGATGGCGAAATTCCGACCTCGGATTCGGATTCAGCGACCCAAAGTACATATAACAGCATATGCCGCTTACCCAGATCATGAATTTTTTTTTATTTTGTGGGCCTGTGTAATTATTAAATATAGTGAGCGTTGCAGTTAATTTATGAAATAAACTGGAAACTTCATGCCATATTTAATGTACTCGTATTTAGCTTTTAAATAGCTGAGATCAGTGTGTTGACTCTGATCAAGAACATTTTGAAGCATATGCCACGCTTCCTTCTGGCTGTTATATACATTTGCAGAAAGTATTTTCAGTGGTCGAAAGTAGAGATGGCCACGGGCCTCCTGGGCCGGCCTCGAAAATTTTATGCCCGGGGCCTAAAACCAGTTACCGTGCTTTTTACCGTTGGGCCCCGGGCCTAGGGGTAAAATCCCGGAAGGCCCGGCGTGCTGGAAAGTAAAAAATATAATGATATCGGCCTCAAAAATTCGAGTCTGGTTCGGGCCGGGCCGCTTTAAAAAGTTCCGGGCCGGGCCTCAAAAATTCAAGTCTGGTTCGGGCCGGTCCGGGCCCCTTTTAAAAATTTACGGGCCGGGCCGGTCCTCTAAAAACAGGCCCGCGCCCATCTCTATTCGAAAGGTATAAAAACCGTTTATCCAACATCGAATTAAATCTCTTTGTCGAGCCGCCGACAAGATGCAGGGAATGCCTTAAACAATCATTGACCGCCGTTGGCAAATGTATATCGAACAAAAAAGAAGGGCTGAATGATGATATTATATTCTATAGGGAAATAATACAGATTGCAAGACATGTCAAGACTTTAACCTTAAATCTAGTGTCAAGTCTACATGCCGTAGTTTCTCTTCCCTCAAGAGCTGATCTGACGCGCCAATCATATCTTAATGCTTAGTTAAATCAGAACAACGATACAAACGCATACAATAAAATACTAAATCTAAGTGCAGTGCCCTCTATCGGTGACAAATTACTTAACTAAGTATCGATAGCCAACTTATGTATCTGTTTCGCGACACTGTTACTTTTAATTACTTTCGTTTCAGAGCAACTTTTCAGTAGGCCGGCTACCCTACAATTGTCGGCGAGTATATATGCTGGACTTTGGCTTGGCCCGTCAATATACTACAGGTACAGGTGAGGTTCGTTGCCCACGAGCCGCAGCCGGATTTCGAGGGACTGTTCGCTATGCGTCGATTAATGCACATCGTAACAGGGAAATGGGTCGTCATGACGATCTATGGTCTTTGTTTTATATGCTGGTCGAATTTGTGAATGGTCAGCTGCCCTGGCGTAAGATAAAAGACAAGGAGCAAGTTGGATTAACAAAAGAGAAGTATGATCATCGTATTTTGTTGAAGCACCTACCATCGGATCTCAAACAATTTCTAGAGCACATACAGTCGCTCACTTATGCGGACAGGCCGGATTATGCGGTAGGTTTACTATGCTATATGTATATACCATATATATATATATATATATATATATATATATATATGATGATTATATATATTTGTAAAGGTTAATTAGCAGCCTACGTCACCGTTTTTTTTTTTTTAATTTTTTTCTCTGATAGGGATATATTTACCATGATTTTACCATAGGTGAAAGAACTATTTCGCGTTTGTCGGAACGGAAATGTGCGTAACAGGCAGAAAAAGGCATCTCCGACCCCACAAACTATATATATTCAGAATCAGTATCAGTAGCCGAGTCGATTGAGCCATGTCTGTCTGTCCGTCTGTCTATCTGTATGAACACCTGGATCTCAGAAACTATAAAAGCTAGAGTCACCAAAATTAGGTACAACATACGTATATATTGCAGTGTCTCAAAGGTTTTTTTAAATTTGGACACGAACCTTCCCGCCTCTGTGAATCAGTAATAACTATTTAAAAACTACAATATTAACTCAAAAACCAAAGTTGTATATCTTATATGACAAATACCTTGCCACGGGCGTTATGTGAAAATTTCATTTAAATCGGACCATATATAAGTGAGATGTGATACGAATTTTGAACTTTGAACATACATACATATATATTTAAGCATACCTAATTTATGCAAGCATACCGAAGTTCAAATCTAGCTTCAGACATACAGCATTTTATACTTTTTATTCGCATTGTATGGTAACAGAATTGGTTAACAATCCAGCTTTGCCGAAGGGCCAATGAGTAAGGCAATGGCCAAGTGGTTAGAGTGGCGGACGGTTAATTTAAAAGAGTGTGAGTGAGTACGTGTATTAAACCACTAAGCATCGAATATAAAGAGTACTCAAACAGCGGAATCTACTCATTTGATGCAATGCGGAGACTGGAACCCGTGAACACGAAGTGTTTCACGAGTGAGCGATCGGCTCTCTTCGTTAGAATCCGCGAGAAGCGCACAGCGGCATCAACTCAGTCGCACAACGACAGCGGAACGATGAGCACGGGTACTTTTCTTTGCACTCTGCGATTGTTTCAATGTGTGCGTATAAGCATGCACAAGCTCGCATATGAATGTATGCGTTGCTTGTGAAGTTTGACAACAGGCAAATGCTTCGGCCAGCGCGCTGGCAGCCTGAAGTCAATTTTCTTTTTTCGGCGTCGAGGGCCAAAAGACTGAGACACAGTGCGGCGAAACTTGTATAGCTTCGAAAATATGTGGCTTGATTTATGGCATAATTTTATTTAGGAAAATATTGATGTATTCCGAATTTTTTAGTTTTGGTTGATAAATTTTGTCAAATTTTGTACAAACATAAACAAAAAGCAGTAAGAAAAGCAACAGTCGCGCAGCACGCGACAGTGGGATACCCTTCGACCCTGTATGTACAGCAGCGGTTAAAATAATAGCACTACTGCAAGTGAAAATTTGTCTTCGTAAAAAATGTATTTTTTGTCAAGTTTTTTAAAGTTCGACTTCTCGATTAATATGTACAATATGTTGTCTATATATTTTGTCTATATAAGATAGCATCTCAATGTAACGGTTCTTTTTGATTTTGGGCGATTTAATCAATGCAAAAGTGCACGAAATCAGGCGGTAACAACAATAGCACTAATCACGTTTTTGCTGAATAAAATTGGTAGAAGAGCTTGCTCTCGGTTTATTGCGCCCTAATTTTAAAAATGGAGTTGTATTTTGTATGTATGTACACATATACATATGCACATGCTTTGAAAGAAAATCCCGCCTCCCTTGTTAGCTGACAGAAGCACTTGGTTTTATGCTCATCCTTTCTTAAATAACTTCTGTGTTTATTGTCCGATCGGATTGTAATTTTGAGACTACGTAGATATTTCATTTAGCTTAGTATATGTTAAAGTCAGAAGTCTTTTATACAGCGCTTACAAATTGAGTTCAAAAATTAAATTATGGGGCGGTGGAAGTGGCACCTAACATTTGAAATAAACTTGATCTGCACCGAGTACATAGGAACCTTCATTCCAAATTTGGTGTCTCTAGCTCTTATAATAGCTGAGATCTGTGTGTTCATCTGGTCAACCGGACATCCAGACAGACATACATGGCTCAATCGACTCGGCTATTGATCCTGAGCAAGATTATATATATGTGGGAATGATCTGGCAACACTGAGTCAGATGGCCGAAAGAATAGTCGACGGAATGGCAACGACGTAGATTTATAAGAAGAAGAGTTCGAGTTGTCGACGCGAAGAGAAAAGACGTAAAAGAGCAAGGCTGACGCTCAATTAACGACGATCAAATTAAAGAATTAAAAGATGAACTAAGACGACATTAAGACTAAACTAAAGTACTAATTAATTTTAAGGAACTACATTGAAGTATTATGAAATAAAATCATTTAATTTAATATTAAAACAACCGTGAATTTAACACATCAACTGTGACTTGAACTTTAAACAAAACAGTTTATACCCAAGTCCCACATAATTGGGGGCTCAACCTAAAGAAAATCAATAAATAAAAAGTCGGTGTAAAAACAATATAAATATTATAAACAAGTGAGCTAATAAGTTAAAAATTTCAAGTATAATTTCATCATATTGCGTTTGCAACAACGACAAGTATAACGGAAGAAAAGAGAAACAGAAAACGCATGTACATTTTGGAGCCGCGCGCGAATTAAAAAAAAAAAAACCGAAAAATGTCGCGACTTTCAGAATACGACGTAATAAAACAGATGCTGAAGAAAGAAAGGAGAATATTCTGCTTCTTCTATAAATTTATATTTGAACAAAATGGTGATAGACAAAATCGAAATCGGTTACGCGAATTTAAAGGGTTTGAATATGACGAAATAAATGAAAAATTTATTAAAAAAATTGATTACATAAACGATAATTTAACAGAAGCAGATCTAGTGTTAATATGTCATTTATTAAACATTCCGCATAATAAAACTAACGTTGCCTTGCATATTTTTTGCAATTTAAAGAAAGGAAATTTGCTGAGTGACGCTGATATTAATGCCAACGACGATGCAGATGAAATCGAAGACGATGATAACGAAGACGATCAAAGCGAAGACTACGAACACGCAGAAAGTTTGGTAGGCTGTGACAATCAATGCGAAACGGCAGAATTGGAAGAAGTAAATGTGAGAAGCAAAGGAAAACGAGTGAACTCTACAGTGATGGCACGAAGTAGTGATGCCAGTATAGGAAATAGTTTAGCGACTCCGAGGTTCGCTTTAAACTTTCGTGACATTGAAGATTCGATTCGTAAATTTAGTGGTGACGATACACTTTCGATTGAAGTATGGTTAGAAGACTTTGAAGATACTGCACAAGTTATGCAATGGGATGATTTACAAAAATATATTTTTGCCAAGCGATCATTAAAAGAATTGGCACGAATGTTTGTAGCTAGTGAGCGCGGTATATCAAGCTGGCACAATTTAAAAAAAACCTTATTAAACGAGTTTAAAACAACAACAAACAGTGCTCAATTACATAAACAATTGAGTGATCGTAAAATAAAGAAAGGTTAAAGCTTACAAGAATATTTTTTGATATTGAAAGAACTATCTTCTCGCGATGATATTGACAATAATTCACTAATGGAATATGTGATTGATGGTATAAACGATTTAAGTGTAAACAAATCAATTCTGTATGATGCAAATAATTTACAAGATTTTAAACAAAAACTCAAGTGCTACGAAACAATGCATAAAAAATATCAGTTTAATGATAAAAACAAAAACGACATAAATGAAAAAGAAAATACAGCAAAAATAAATCATGAAATAAAATGTTTTAATTGTGGTGAGAAAGGACATACATCTAATAACTGCGTTGATAAACTTAAGGGGAAAAAGTGTTTTAAATGCAATAATTTCGGGCACATTTCCAAAGAATGTCAAAGTTCAAAAGACAATTCAAACGTCACAAATATGCGCAAGAAGCTAATGATTCAATGATGTGTAAGACTGTGAAAATTAAACAAAATGAACTAACAGCGCTTATTGATACGGGCAGTAAACATAATATAATGACGATGGATATCTTTAAAAATTTAAATGCTAAACTTACTGAAACTAACGTATTTCTTATTGGATTTGGAAATAAAAATAATAAAGACAGAGTGAAACCTTTTGGTCGATTTGATCAATCTTTTATAATAGACAACGAAGAGTTTATCAGTATTTTTCTGGTAGTGAGCACAGAGTTACTAGACGTTGATTTAATTTTAGGTGAACAGTTTTGCAGGCAAGCAGAAATAAAAATAACATGTAGTGGAATAACAATTAAAAAGATTAAAGATAAAATAGAAGAAGAAGACTCTCTAATGAAAATAGACACTAGTGAAGAGATTGAACTAAATATCGACGAAAGGGCAAGTCCACAAATTAAAAGTAAAGTCGTAAACCTAATAAACAATTATAAACCGATTAAAACTAAAACAACACAAATTCAAATGCGCATAACATTGAAGGAAGACACTCCGATTTTTTCACGTCCACATCGATTGCCCTACTCCGAGACACGCATTGTGGACAATCAGATTGAAGAATGGCTCAAAGACGGCATTATTCAGACATCGGAATCAGAATACAGCAGCCCAGTAGTATTGGTGAGAAAACGCGATGGATCACCACGACTCTGCGTAGATTACAGACGCATCAATAAACTGATTATACGAGACCATTTCCCTTTGCCGCTAATTGAAGATCAGCTGGATCGACTACAAGACGCTAAAGTTTTCAGCACGATTCAGCACGATCGATCGTAAGTTTACTGCATTCGTAACTCACAATGGTCAGTTTGAGTTTAAGAGAGTTCCGTTTGGTTTATCCAACTCTCCGAGTTTTTTCCAACGACACGTTAATGCAGTGTTTAGAGATTTAACAACTCAAGGTATAGCTTTACCTTATATTGATGATGTCATTATACCACCGAAAGACGAAAACGAGGCAATTAGTTATTCACAGATGTGCAGAATATGGTTTGATGCTAAACATAAAAAAGAGTCATTTTTTGAAGACTAAAATAGAATTTCTTGGCTATATAATTGAAAACCAAAAAATAAGTCTTTCTGACGAAAAAACAAAAGCTGATGTGGATATACAAAGAATTATAAACGACGAGATGATCCAGATTTTTAATGAAAACCGAGATGAAATCCGACGGCAAGCGAAATAACAAATTATCAAACTGCAGATTGAAAACAGACACACATATAATTAGTTAGTTAACATAGTTGCCATCAAGCGTACGCAATTAGGTGGTGGACTAAAGCTGAAGCCCAAATACCTAGGCCAAAATCATTAACGTAAAGACGAATAACACTTAACACTCATTAAAGATGCAGCATTTAGCGATGGACCAAAATGACGACGACGTGTGCTGAATATATGAAGCCCTGGATGTGCATGAACGACGACGCATTCGAGACGAATGCAGTGTAGGATGGCCGAGATGTGGGAATGATCTGGCAACACTGAGTCAGATGGCCCAAAGAATAGTCGACGGAATGGCAACGACGTAGATTTATAAGAAGAAAAGTTCGAGTTGACGACGCGAAAAGAAAAGACGTAAAAGAGCAAGGCTGACGCTCAATTAACGACGATCAAATTAAAGAATTAAAAGATTAACTAAGACGACATTAAGACTAAACTAAAGTACTAATTAATTTTAAGGAACTACATTGAAGTATTATGAAATAAAATCATTTAATTTAATATTAAAACAACCGTGAATTTAACACTTCAACTGTGACTTGAACTTTAAACAAAACAGTCCCACAAAAGTCCCACATATATATACTTTGTGGGGACTGCCACGCCTCCTTCTGCCTGTTATATATATTTGCATAAAGTTAGTATACCCTTGTTGACCATTTTCAATGGTCGAAGGGTATAAAAATTATAGTTGTGGCACAACTTTTTTTCAATATTTTAAATTTGATATAAAAATTAGATTAGAAATATGAATATTTAATCTATCTACTCAATAAATTAAAAATGTTTTCAGATGTTAAAAGTTATTGCCGCCAAATAACACTGTGTCAAAGGCTAGATGAGCTAAAAAAAAGGACAGAAAAAAGACAAAAATAAATTTTTATTTGCGAATTCTTTGAGAACTTCAACTATATGATTTTCACAAATATTTGAATCCAGACTTCCATAAGAATTTGTGCCAGCGTGCTGAGCAACAAACATTGCCAGTGCACCTTCCTGACAACATAATTCATTGGGTACTGTAGGCTTGAAATTAATTTTGTTTGTTTGCTCAAAAGGCACCGTATTCTGCACATGTTTTTTTGTAATCATATGCTCACTGATTCTGCATTTGCAATATATGCAATATGCCTTATCGGGATTTTTCCCTTCGCGACAAATCCACTGTTGCAGATATGGCTGTTTTAGCCATGCGTCTCGAAATTTTGTTTATAAACTTCTTTTGGCATTTTTACATCACAAAATGTTCCCGAAAAGTAACGCGGTATATCGATATATCGATTATACGCCATTTCAACAGGGTTGCATTTTTAATAAATACTCATATCGATTATAAATTTATACGAATTTGGATGATTTTGTACTAATTTAATCAGAATCACTACAGGATAGAAAAATGACAAACCAAAAAAGAAAAAGAACAGTTTTCCGGATAGGGGTGTTTTTAATTTTTTCGGGGTGACGATGCTTAGTGGTTTTAGGTTGTTGAAAATCAGCATTAAAATTACACATCAAATGACATTCTATTGTATTTTTTTGCCAGTCGCGCTGAAATTCTTCATTTGCGTCAAGCAACCGGCAAATTAACCGTTGTAGCGGCATATAATTTCTAATTGTCCGTCGCAATTTTTGTTCGAAATAAATCGTTTGTAGGAAACAGTGCGCATCATTGTGACGTTTTACTCAGAATTAGCCAACAACAAAATACATTCAAATTTAATTATTTTTAAAATTCAATAAAAATGTAACTAGAAGAGTCCGGAACGTAATTCTTTCACCCAAATTAATCATAAATATAACCCTACCTGTAAAAAATTTAAAAAAAATCGGTGCTGTGGGTGCATATTTAACCTATACCCTTGGAAACATGCTTACCTTTCATTTCAAATAAATCAGTTTGTGGCAGGCAGTCTGGCGCCTTACACGAAAATGCAACGACAAAATACAATTTTAATTATTTTCGAAATTCAATTAAAAACCATAAAGAAAATCAACAGTCGTGCAGCACGTGACAGTAGGATACCCTTCAACCACTAAGCATCTAACATCTAAACGACAGCGAAACGATGAGCATAGGTATATTTCTTTACGCCAGCCATCGTGTCGATGTATGTGTGCTATGCATGCACAAGCTCGTATATGAATGTATGCGTTGATTGTGAAGTTTGGCAATAGGCAAATGCTTCGGCCAGCGCGCTGGCAGTCTGAAGTCAATTTTGTGTTTCGGCATCGAGAGCCTAGAGCGTGAGTCACATGCCCGTAGTGACGATTTTTTCGGGCCCCTGTGCAATACTTATCAGGGCCTCCTACTTAAATTACCTTAATTAATAAGTATATTTGTGTTTACCAAAGGAATTAAATTGTACAAATATATCCGCATTAATAACATTTTTATATTTGTTAACCGTGGGCCCCTGACTGTTGAGAGCCCTTCTGTGCCGCACATCCTGCACACTTTTAGTTACGGGCCTGGCCAGCGTGAAATCAACTTTGTGTTTGTTTATGTCTTTGTCATAGAGAGCTAAGAGACCGAATTTCAATGAGCTAAAGTGGTTATTTGGCGGGAATAATTTTAGCATCAGAAAACATGTGTATTTATGTTTAATTTTTGAGAAGATGGATTGAAAATTCATAATTACGTTATATTTTGTAGAGCAAAATTATAATATAAAAAAAAAGTTGTGACAATTATAATTTTTTTTGTATATGAGTTTATGAGTTTACCAATATTGACAAAATTTATGAATTAAAATAAAAAATTCTGAATACATAAATATGTAATTACTAAATAAAATTATCCTCATAGAACAAGCCACATGTTTTCAAAAGCAACGCATACATTCATATACGAGCTTGTGCATGCATAGCACACATACATCGACACGATGGCTAGCGCAAAGAAATATGCCTATGCTCATCGTTTCGCTGTCGTTGTGCGACTGACTTGATTCCGCTGTTTGCTGTTTCTGGATTGCTCACCAAAGAGAGCTCAACGCTCACTCATATAACACTTCGTATAACACTTCGCCGGGAGGTCATAATAAACCAAAACCACTCGGCCGGTAATTTTCGCTGTTTGAGTACTCTATTAGTTAGATGCTTAGTGCTACTACAATATGTATGTATATAGTTTATGGGGTCTCCCTTTTTTGACCATTTTCAATGGTGGAAGGGTATAAAAACTAGAAGAGTCCGAGACATAATTTTTTCACCAAATTCATCATAAATATAGCTCTACATGTAAAAAAAAATTTTAAAAAAATCTGTGCTGAGGGCACATGTTTAACCTCTACCGAACTATCTGCTACATGTAAAAAAAACCTTTACCGAACTACCTGCTACGCAAAAGGTTATTATACTTGATATATTTGGGCAACTAAACTTTATCCTTTCGATTTGTATATAGATGATAATCGGCCTATTTGAGCGCTGTATGAAGCGACGTGGCGTTAAAGAAGCCGATCCATATGATTGGGAAAAAGTTGATACGGCCGCTGTGGGAAATAATCCAGCAGCAAATGCTCCAAGTCCAGCTAAAAACGAATGTTTGCATGGCAATGTAACACAAATGACTATAGCTGCATCAACTGCAAGTGGAATCGAATTCGTATGTATTTTGCCACTGTGTAATCGTATGATCTACATATAAACTCTTTTCAATATTTTGTAGATTCGAAAACGCAACAACATTGATACTCTTCAGATGGCATCAACAGAACCTCTTCATATAAAAGAACAGGTAAATCGTCATTTCTTTGCTTTAACATTAATAGTTAGAAACGTTGAGACGTGATAGACACCATACCATATTCTTCATCCGTCCGTGTGTCTGTCTATTTAAATAATTTAATTCATTAATAATCAAAACTATTAAATTAAATTAAATAAATTTTAAATTAAAAGAGCTGCAAAATAATCGATAACATAAAATGCGACGGGATCAGCAGTCGAGCGGCACGCAACAGTGGGATACCCTTCGACTGTTACATAAATTTGCACTAAGTTTCCCCTTTTTTTGTATATGCACGGCCCGCGTATGAATGTATGCGTTGCTTGTGAAGTTTGACAACAGGCAAATGCTTCGGCCAGCGCGCTGGCAGCCTGAAGTCAATTTTGTGTTTCGGCGTGCAGAGCCTAGAGACAGGCAGAGTGTGCAGAAATGGTTATCTTGTGACGAAAATTTTAAAACTTTCGAAAACATGTGGCTTGTTCTATGAGGATTATTTTATTTGGTAATTACAAATTTATGTATTCAGATTTCTTTATTTTAATTTATAAATTTTGTTAACATTGGTAAACTCATAAACAAAAAAAATTATAATTGTCGCAACTTTTTTTGATATTATAATTTTGTTCTACAAAATATAATATAATTATGAATATTCAATCCATCTTCTCAAAAATTAAACATAAATACACATGTTTTCTGATCCTTAATTATTGCCGCCATATAATCATTTTGGCTCACTGTAATTCGGTCTTCTAGCTTTCGATGACAAAGCCAAAATCAAACACAGTTTATTTCACGCTGGCCAGGCCCATAGTTAGAAGTGCGCAGTAAAACCGTAAAACCCTGACTACGACCATGTGCTTCAGTCTCTAGGCTCTCAAAACCCAAAATTGACTTCAGACTGCCAGCGTGCTAGCTGAACCATTTGCCTGTTGTCAATCTTTACAAGCAACGCTTGCATTCATATGCGAGCTTGTGCGTACATAGCACATATACATACATCAAAACGATGGCTAGGGCAAAGAAATATGCCCATGCTCGTTGTTTCTCTGTCGTTGTGCGACTGACTTGATGCCGCTGTTTGCTGCATCTGGATTGCTCACCAAAGAGAGCCAAACGCTCACTCGTGAAACACTTCGGGTCCGGGGGTCATAATAAACCGAAGACCACTGGGCAACTACTTTTTGTTGTTTGAGTACTCTATATATTCGATGCTTAGTGGTGGTACGATACTAATACAGCAGCAGTTATCGATGTTTTACGATGTTTAGTAGTACGATATTAATACAGTAGCAGTTATCTATATTTTTGCAGCGCTTTTAATTTAATAGTACCACCACTAAGCATCGAACATATAGAGTACTCAAACAGCGGAAAGTAATTGCCCAATGATTTTCAGTTTATTATGATCCCAGGGCCTGAAGTGTTTCACGAGTGCGATATTGGCTCTCTTTGGTGAGCAATCCAGAACCAGCGAATAGCGGCTCAGTCGAACAACGACAGCGAAACAATGAGAATGGGCACATTTCTTTGCGCTAGCCATCGTTTCAATGCATGTGTGCTATGTATGCACAAGCTCGAATATGAATGTATGCGTTCCTTGTGAAGTTTGACAACAGGCAGTGCTTCAGCCAGCGCCTAGACTCTGAAGCACAGTGGGCAAAAATGTTTATATTGCGGCGAACATTTTATAACTTTAGAAAACATGTCGCGTGTTCTGCTGTGGATAATTTTATTTAATAATTATATATTTAAAATTTTGTATTTTAATTACCAAATTTTGTCAATATTGGTAAACTCATATACAAAACGAGAGCAACAGTCGCGCAAAACGCGACAGCGGGATACCCTTCGATCAATGTTCCCGTGTAGTTTAATTTGTTAAATTCAAACAAATATGCATATGCACATGCTTTGAAATTAATACCGACAGATGGCGCTCGCGCTCTCCCGCCTCTCTTGTTAGCTGACAGAAGCACTTCGTTTTATGCTCATACTTTCTTAAATAACTTCTGTGTTTATTATTCGATCGGATTGTGATTTGGACACTACGTAGATATTTCATTCAGCTTAGTATGTGGGCGTGGCACCTAACATTTGAAATAAACTTGATCTGCGCCGAGTATATAGGAACCTTCATCCCAAATTTGGTGTCTCTAGCTCTTATAATAGCTGAGATCTGTGTGTTCATCTGGTTATCCGGACATCCAGACAGACAGACATGGGTCAATCGACTCGGCTAGTGATCCTACGCAAGAATATATATACTTTGTGGGGTCTGCCACGCCTCCTTCTGCCTGTTACATACATTTGCAAAAAGTTAGTATACCCTTTTTTGACCATTTTCAATGGTCGAAGGGTATAAAAACAGTATAATTGCCAAAAGCTGGTTTTTGATATTATAATTTTGCTTTACAAAATATAATATAATTATGAGTATTAAATATCTTCTCAAAAATTGTACTAAATACACATGTTTTCTGATGCTAAAATTAATGCCGCCAAATAGCCATTTTGGCCCATTGAAATTCGGACAAAAACAAACACACAGTTTATTTCATGCTGGCCAGTCCCGTAGCTAAGAGTGTGCATAAAAATGTTATTAATGGGGATATATTTGTACAATTCAATTCCTTTGGTAAGGAGTCCACAATAAACATTGCACAGGGGCGCGTAAAACCCTGGTTACGGCCTTGTGCCTGAGTCTCTAGGCTCTTGAATCCTGAAACACAAAATTGAGTTCAGACTGCCAACGCGCTGGCCAAAGCATTTGCCGTTATCAAACTTTATAAGCAACGCATACATTCATATGCGAGCTTGTGCATACATAGCACACATATGTAGATTGAACCGTTGGCTAGCGCAAAGAAATGTGCGCATGCTCATTGTTTCGCTGTCGTTGTGCGACTGAGTTGATGCCGCTATTCGCTGGTTCTGGATTGCTCACCAAACAGAACCGATCGCTCACTCGTGAAACACTTCAGGCCCTGGGGTCATAATAAACCGACAACCATTGGGCAAGTATTTTCCGCTGTTTGAATAATCTATATGTTCGATGCTTAGTGATACCACTAAGCAATGAACACATAGAGACCTCAAACAGCGGTTAATGTTGCTGCCGCTGATTTTCGATCCAGCCGCCCCAAGGCCCGAACCATTGAGAATAAAGACTTGGGCTGAACGCTCGGCTGGGGCGGCTGCCTGTTCGGCTCTTATTACAAACAGCGCATAGCATCAAAACTGCTTCAGTCGCACAACGACAGGGGAACGATAAGCATGCGCGTACTTCTTTGCGCTGTGCGATCGTTTCCAAGTGTGCGTGAATGTATGCACAAGCTCGCGTATGAATGTATGCGTTGCTTGTGAAGTTTGAGAACAGCCAAATGCTTCGGCCAGCGCACTGGCAGCCTGAAGTCAATTTTGTGTTCGGCAAATCGTCATTTCTTTGCTTTAACATTAATAGTTAGAAACGTTGAGACGTGATAGACACCATACCATATTCTTCATCCGTCCGTGTGTCTGTCTATTTAAATAATTTAATTCATTAATAATCAAAACTATTAAATTAAATTAAATAAATTTTAAATTAAAAAGAGCTGCAAAATAATCGATAACATAAAATGCGACGGGATCAGCAGTCGAGCGGCACGCAACAGTGGGATACCCTTCGACTGTTACATACATTTGCACTAAGTTTCCCCTTTTTTTTGTATATGCACGGCCCGCGTATGAATGTATGCGTTGCTTGTGAAGTTTGACAACAGGCAAATGCTTCGGCCAGCGCGCTGGCAGCCTGAAGTCAATTTTGTGTTTCGGCGTGCAGAGCCTAGAGACAGGCAGAGTGTGCAGAAATGGTTATCTTGTGACGAAAATTTTAAAACTTTCGAAAACATGTGGCTTGTTCTATGAGGATTATTTTATTTGGTAATTACAAATTTATGTATTCAGATTTCTTTATTTTAATTTATAAATTTTGTTAACATTGGTAAACTCATAAACAAAAAAAAAATTATAATTGTCGCAACTTTTTTTTGATATTATAATTTTGTTCTACAAAATATAATATAATTATGAATATTCAATCCATCTTCTCAAAAATTAAACATAAATACACATGTTTTCTGATCCTTAATTATTGCCGCCATATAATCATTTTGGCTCACTGTAATTCGGTCTTCTAGCTTTCGATGACAAAGCCAAAATCAAACACAGTTTATTTCACGCTGGCCAGGCCCATAGTTAGAAGTGCGCAGTAAAACCGTAAAACCCTGACTACGACCATGTGCTTCAGTCTCTAGGCTCTCAAAACCCAAAATTGACTTCAGACTGCCAGCGTGCTGGCTGAACCATTTGCCTGTTGTCAATCTTTACAAGCAACGCTTGCATTCATATGCGAGCTTGTGCGTACATAGCACATATACATACATCAAAACGATGGCTAGGGCAAAGAAATATGCCCATGCTCGTTGTTTCTTTGTCGTTGTGCGACTGACTTGATGCCGCTGTTTGCTGCATCTGGATTGCTCACCAAAGAGAGCCAAACGCTCACTCGTGAAACACTTCGGGTCCGGGGGTCATAATAAACCGAAGACCACTGGGCAACTACTTTTTGTTGTTTGAGTACTCTATATGTTCGATGCTTAGTGGTGGTACGATACTAATACAGTAGCAGTTATCGATGTTTTACGATGTTTAGTAGTACGATATTAATACAGTAGCAGTTATCTATATTTTTGCAGCGCTTTTAATTTAATAGTACCACCACTAAGCATCGAACATATAGAGTACTCAAACAGCGGAAAGTAATTGCCCAATGATTTTCAGTTTATTATGATCCCAGGGCCTGAAGTGTTTCACGAGTGCGATATTGGCTCTCTTTGGTGAGCAATCCAGAACCAGCGAATAGCGGCTCAGTCGAACAACGACAGCGAAACAATGAGAATGGGCACATTTCTTTGCGCTAGCCATCGTTTCAATGCATGTGTGCTATGTATGCACAAGCTCGAATATGAATGTATGCGTTCCTTGTGAAGTTTGACAACAGGCAGTGCTTCAGCCAGCGCCTAGACTCTGAAGCACAGTGGGCAAAAATGTTTATATTGCGGCGAACATTTTATAACTTTAGAAAACATGTCGCGTGTTCTGCTGTGGATAATTTTATTTAATAATTATATATTTAAAATTTTGTATTTTAATTACCAAATTTTGTCAATATTGGTAAACTCATATACAAAACGAGAGCAACAGTCGCGCAAAACGCGACAGCGGGATACCCTTCGATCAATGTTCCCGTGTAGTTTAATTTGTTAAATTCAAACAAATATGCATATGCACATGCTTTGAAATTAATACCGACAGATGGCGCTCGCGCTCTCCCGCCTCTCTTGTTAGCTGACAGAAGCACTTCGTTTTATGCTCATACTTTCTTAAATAACTTCTGTGTTTATTATTCGATCGGATTGTGATTTGGACACTACGTAGATATTTCATTCAGCTTAGTATGTGGGCGTGGCACCTAACATTTGAAATAAACTTGATCTGCGCCGAGTATATAGGAACCTTCATCCCAAATTTGGTGTCTCTAGCTCTTATAATAGCTGAGATCTGTGTGTTCATCTGGTCATCCGGACATCCAGACAGACAGACATGGCTCAATCGACTCGGCTAGTGATCCTACGCAAGAATATATATACTTTGTGGGGTCTGCCACGCCTCCTTCTGCCTGTTACATACATTTGCAAAGAGTTAGTATACCCTTTTTTGACCATTTTCAATGGTCGAAGGGTATAAAAACAGTATAATTGCCAAAAGCTGGTTTTTGATATTATAATTTTGCTTTACAAAATATAATATAATTATGAGTATTAAATATCTTCTCAAAAATTGTACTAAATACACATGTTTTCTGATGCTAAAATTAATGCCGAGTGAGTCTCTAGGCTCTTGAATCCTGAAACACAAAATTGAGTTCAGACTGCCAACGCGCTGGCCAAAGCATTTGCCGTTATCAAACTTTATAAGCAACGCATACATTCATATGCGAGCTTGTGCATACATAGCACACATATGTAGATTGAACCGTTGGCTAGCGCAAAGAAATGTGCGCATGCTCATTGTTTCGCTGTCGTTGTGCGACTGAGTTGATGCCGCTATTCGCTGGTTCTGGATTGCTCACCAAACAGAACCGATCGCTCACTCGTGAAACACTTCAGGCCCTGGGGTCATAATAAACCGACAACCATTGGGCAAGTATTTTCCGCTGTTTGAATAATCTATATGTTCGATGCTTAGTGATACCACTAAGCAATGAACACATAGAGACCTCAAACAGCGGTTAATGTTGCTGCCGCTGATTTTCGATCCAGCCGCCCCAAGGCCCGAACCATTGAGAATAAAGACTTGGGCTGAACGCTCGGCTGGGGCGGCTGCCTGTTCGGCTCTTATTACAAACAGCGCATAGCATCAAAACTGCTTCAGTCGCACAACGACAGGGGAACGATAAGCATGCGCGTACTTCTTTGCGCTGTGCGATCGTTTCCAAGTGTGCGTGAATGTATGCACAAGCTCGCGTATGAATGTATGCGTTGCTTGTGAAGTTTGACAACAGCCAAATGCTTCGGCCAGCGCACTGGCAGCCTGAAGTCAATTTTGTGTTCGGCATTTGAATTGTACAAATATATCCCCATTAATAACATTTAGGGCTATAGCGCATAATTTGTTTTGCCTATAAGTTTACTAATATTGACGAAATTTGTGAATTAAAATAAAAAATTCCGAATACTTAAATATGTATTTTCTAAATAAAATTATCCTCATAGAATAAGCGACAAGATATCCATTTTGGCACACTGTGCCAGTCTCTAGGCTGTCGACGCCGAAACACAAAAATTGACTTCAGGCTGTCAGCGCGCTGGCCGAAGCATTTGCCTATTGTCAAACTTCATAAGCAACGTATACTTTAAAACACGGGCCGTGCATGCATACACGCAAACATGGAAACGATCCCACAGCGCAAAGAAGTACGCGCATGCTTATCGTTCCGCTGTCGTTGTGCGACTGAAGCAGTTTTGATCCTATCCGCTGTTTGTACTGAGAGCCGAACATGCAGCCGCCCCAGCCGAACGTGAAATCGCCCCAGTCGAGCGTTCAGATGAAATCTTTATTGCTTAGTGATAGTACGATATTAATATAATGCATTCTTATAATAGATTTACTTAAACATAGGTTGATAAAAACTGCAATGCAACGCAGATACCACAGCCCTCAGCGGACTGTGCCTTGCAAAACGTTAAATCTGGTAACCAAAATGTAAGACCAATACAGCAGCAACAACAACAGCAGCATCAACAACAACAGTTAGCAGCGGTCTTAAATGCGACGACTATACCGAATTTTCATAGCACTTTAATTAAAAATTCAAATGTGGTTATATCGAATCATGAAGCTTCCGACGACGGTGGTGGTGGCTTTGGTCAGGCTCAGGCGAAATCATCATCAAATGCCTTAGTACAAGGAAATCGGTGTCCCGTTGAAACTGTATCCAATCAAATTAACTCAGCTCCGGTATACGTAAGTGTCTCTAACCTCACTTTATTCATGTCTTTGCTTTGTTGTGTGTTTTCACTTTGGCCAGCAGCTTTAAACATATCTTAGGTGATATTACATTTATATATATATTCATAATCAGCATCGACAGAGGAGCCGAACTAGTTAGGCATGTCCAATGGACATTGTCCATCTGTTTGTCTGTTTATTAGCCAATAATTTTATAGCTATCTTGATGAAGCTTAGCGCACATGCTTCTTATTACTGAACGATATAAATAAGTCGGAATGAGCTGGATCTGACTTAAATATCATAAGGGTAAGATATCACTACTAAATCGGCCTATAAATAATATTTTTGTACTACTTAATCGAAATGAAAGTTATAGTGTTGCGATATCGATTATTTTTATTATTATTATGAGAAAGGGAGTCTCCCAAAAGAGAAGGTGCGAGGCACTGCGACCAGAAAGATCTTTTGTACCTGTAATGCTCTCCCTATCTTGACAAAAGCTGTTCTGCTTCTCTAATGAAGCATAACAGGTCTTTCGTCGAGGAACGGACAATGTGCTCGGGAACTGCGATTTCCACGTGCAGATGCTTCCTCCTAGTCCATACCAAGGCTGGACAATCACACAGGATGTGTTTGGTGGTTTCGTCGTCCTCTCTACAGAGCCTGCATCTGAGAACAGATGCATTTTTGCGAGGTGATAGTTCACCACGTGGTGGCCACTAAGGTAACCAATAAGGAGATAGAGATCGCTCCTAGAGAGTAAATTTGTTCCTCCTTTAACCGAGGGATTTGTAAGCTCTTTAGCCTGCCTCATCCCTGGTTGGAAGAACCAATAGCGTTCGGTCAACCTATCTGGCTAGGTTTTCACAAGGGATGAGATGGTTGACCACCCCACGCCGCAGAAGGGTTCGGGGCCATGCAGAGGGGCTGATGACCCCGCCCTCGCTAGTTCATCCGCTAGCTCGTTGAGAGTGTCCAGGTACCCAAAGGAGGGTAACTTTGTGGGACAGGTGCGAAGTGCACCCGTCAGAGAGAGGCAAAGCAGCCTATGCAGTTTAGTACATTTGTTGATGGTGGTGACCTGCGTAGCCTTAGGCCACCACACAATAGCGGCGTAGGTGACGATGGGTCTTACCATCATCTCAAATAACCACCGAATGGTGCCTGATTTGAGACCCTAGGTCCTACCAAAGAATATTCTACATGCCCACATGGCATGGGTTGCCTTTGATAGGGTGTTGTTTAGATGGGAATTCCAGTTCAGTCTTTTATCAAGGGTTACCCCTAGATATTTGACCTCATTGGAGAGTCCCACGGGAGAGCCGCCAATATGCAATTGACCTATGTTAACGGAATAGCGCTTAGTGAAGGGAACGATAATCACCTTTTGTGGATTGATGCTCAGACCTACATCTTCGCACCATCTGCTCACCGTGTTCAGAGCAGATTGCATCAGCTCTGTCACGGTGTTGGCAAGTTCCCGTTCACTACGAGAGCCAGGTCGTCAGCAGAGCCGATTGCTTGCACGCCCTGTTCAGCGAGAATACTGAGTAGTTCGTCAACTACTAAAGACCAGAGTAAGGGGGATAGGACCCCTCCCTAGGGACATCCTTTAACCGCACTAACGGTCGTGGAGTCCAAGGTAGAGGAAATAGTCCGATGTTTGAGCATAGCATCAATCCATCGGATTAGGGGACGGGCGATATTTCTGCGGTCTAGCGCAGCAGAAATAGACCCGTAGCCGGTATTTTCGAAAGCACCCTCTATATCAAGAAAAGAGCACAGAGCAATATTCTTGGATACGAAGGCTCCTTCGATTTTTCCGAGCAACCTCAGTTGATCTTGCTGCTATATACGCAAACTGCGTGGGATGCAGGGGATAAGTTTTCTGTAGAGAGCACCGTATGTGCAGGTCTGCGAGCCTTTCCGCTGTCTTAAGCAGAAAGGAGGTGAGGCTGATCGGCCAATATGATTTAGGCTGGTCAGGGGGACGATTCCCCTGTTTGGGAATGAATACCACATTTATTCTCCTCCAAAAGATGGGTATGTATCCCCAGGTAAGACTAGCTCTAAGAAGGCCGACCAGCGGATCGAGAATGTGATCCAGACTGTTTTGTAGAAGGGCTGGAAAGATTTGATCGCCCCCTGGGGCTTTGAAGGGAGCGAAGGAGTCTACAGCCCATTTGACCTTTTCGGGGTCGAAGATGGTTCCTGATATACTGGATCCACGTGAGTCCGGTGACATGGTGACGTCATAGTGACTGGATAGATCTGGGTTCGCCACCGAACCTGGGAAGTGTACTTGTAGTAGAAGGTCAAGTGCTTCCCTGCGATCTTGAGTGAAAGAGCCATCTGCTCTTTTAAGAAGCCCTATACCATTAGACAACCCTTTAGCTAATACTTTGTGTAGTCTCGCTGCCTCCGGCAGCGATTTAATGCTACCACAGTAGCTGCGCCACGTATCGCGTTTAGCACGTCTAATGTTTTTATTATAGTTAGTTAGAGCGTCCCTATAGACGTTCCAACTGACGCGGTTAGATCTTGCCCTATTAAATAGGAGCCTTCCTTCTTTGTACAGACAGTTCCTCGTTCTACCATGGAACTTTTCGGTTGACATTTAACGTCTTCCGAACAGAGCTGTCCTCGAAGGATGTGATTAGCACATCTTGAAGCAGGTTGGCAGCAAGTTCTATCTCACTGATAGAATTTGGCTTGCTGATCAACAAGTCTGCTTTGAAAGCCACAAAGGCTTTGAAAAGTTGCCAATTTGTCTTTTTGGGACAGAAGGAGTTCTGACGGATCTCGACTTGGCCAGGTAGGTCGAACCTGATGTGCTGATGGTCCGACAAGGTGGCTTCGTCTGTGACCCGCCAGTTTACCAGCGAACTCCCAATAGAGTTACTGACTAGGGTAAGGTCCAAAACCTCTTCCCAAAGCCGATCACGACCGGCTTGTTGTGTAGGCGGCAGAAGTCTACCAACCGCTGAACCTCTGTGGGGGGACATCATCCACGTCGCCCGGGAAGTAGGCAGAGGCGATCACTACCTCCCGGACGCCTCCAGCCGTGGCTACTTCAGTAGCCGTTGCCACCAGGTCCCTGTGGATGAAATTTGGTAAAGGGAAGTGTCTCACATTGTTATTTACTACAATAGCAGTGCGAGGGGCACCACCCATGCGGTCATATATTAACTTACATGATCCGCATGACAGTCCACGGATATGGCCACCGATCAACCAAGGCTCTTGGACGAGAGGCAGGTTGATTGAATCCTCGCTGACGACCCTGCACAGGGTGGCAGACGCTCTTGGAGCACCTTAATGGCGCTCGGCATCCTCTTTTAAGGCTTTACTTACAAGGCCACATGCCTTGCCCCCCCGAGAGTCGTTGCCACGGATGCCCTTCGGCAGTCTGGAGGAACTACTCGGGGGGGTCGCCTTGCGACCACGGTCGCCGGAGGTACCCTTGCGGGAGGTTTCCGCACTGCGCTGGTGGTGGGCTTTGAAGGGACAAGGGGGCGTCCGCTGCCAACCACCGGCCTCGTACGGCCCGTTTTGGGCTTGGGGGCAGTCACCACGATGACTGGGGGTTTGGGCATGGTGGTAATCGGCGCCACTGCGGCTGTGGCGCTGGTAGACGCCATCGGAGCGGCAGCCGATGCTGTCACTCCGGTGGAGACCACCGTTGCCGCTGCTGGAGGAGCACTGATGAGGAAGGGGGTAGGGCAGGGGTGGGGGAGGCCCTGACGGGGGAGTTCTTAAGGATAAGTTTCATCTAAGTTCATCTAAGTTTCTTTCTGCCAAAGCGGAATTTAACGTTACCCTTAAGATCCGTCAGAGTCTTGCCGTTGAGGCTGTGTTGTACCACCCGCCACAGCTCCGTTGAAAGGCGTTCAAAATTCTGGAGACCCAAGTACTCCAGAATGGTGGAGGATGGGAGGTCAGCACTATTGGTAAAATACCCTCGAATGAGCTGAGCTCTCGGGAACTCAGTTTCCTCCAATAGTTTTATGTCAGGGCCGCTAATGGACTTGATATGTCCAACAGCTCCCCTGACCCATTCGGCAGTGCTGATGTCCTCGCACACCAGGAGCAGCCATTCATTTCGGGGTATACAGCCCTCGAAACCTGGACCGTCAGCAAAGCTGATTAGGTCACAGTCAGCTTCTGCGTCAGAGGACATCACCTCGACGTTCTGCTGCGTGCCTGCACAGTTAGTGGACGAGAATGCAGCACTTACGAACTCAGTGCCCAAGGGAGTTCGAGGCCTGTCCGAGTCCCCTGTAATACTAGGCTCGAGACCCGTAGTATAGGGGGTGGAGGCCAGCAGCCAGCAGCTGCAGTGCTGATGTTGGGGTCGGCCGTGAAAGCCTCACCCTGGGTTGGTGGTTTTGAAGTCGCATCAGACTTATCTAAGTTTTTATATGTTTCCATTAGTTTGGTCCCACGAGTAGGCGGGAAGGGAAGGTCGCCCACGGCATAGCCCGCGTACCGTGGGAAGTCTGAATGAAACTAGAGGGCGACAGGTATCCAGAGTCCACATACTAGAGACCGGGCTACTCCCCGGCCATGCATCCATTAGCGTATGCTGTTCCGCCTTGGATTGGGGTGATTTATAGATTCACGATCTTCGCCCGACTGCAATTAGTCAGCACCCCTAGCAGAGACATGACCGTACTAGGGGCCTGCTTCCAGTCGCCCTCACGTGGAGAGTATAGCCGCACTTCCGTCAGTAGGAGTAAGGACGGCACGTACCACAGCCAAAACTGTGGTTGCATTTAGTTCCCCTTATCCCAACTGGGATATGTTTAAGACCAAAGTGACAAGGACACTCCCAACTCCAACACTAATCTCAACAACGGTGGATATCGAGAAGTCCGTGAAGACTCTCTGTCACCACCTAACCTCAGCTTTTAACGCTACGTGCAAGACCTCAATAACAAGAAGGAAACAAAGACCACCCTGGTGAAACCCACAATTGAGAGCACAACGCACCGACCTACAAGAAATCTTCAAACTAGCCAAACAAGCAAACGAAGATATTGTATGGGACGAATACAGGACAAGGCTCCGAGACTTCAAGAAAAAGGTCCAGACAGCCAAGAGGAACTCATGGAGATCCTTTTGCTCTGGTATCGAAAAGGTCACGGAAACCGCCAGACTTAGGAAGCTCCTGTCAAGCCAACCGGCAATTCAGAGCCAACTAAGAACTAGCGATGGTCAATGGACGAATAACAGCGGGGAAGCGACGAATGCCCTTTTAAATGAGCACTTCCCAGGCTGCACAGATGCACTAGATACACAGCAATCAGTGCACACGAACCCAGTGTTTGACATACCTGGGAATATAATCACACATCATAAAATCCAGTGGGCCATAGAATCCTTCGAGAGCTACAAATCCCCTGGGTTAGATGGCATAATACCAGCCATGCTGCAGAAGACCAAAGAAAATGTCACTCCATGGCTGGAAACAATATTCAAAGCATGTTTAAGACTGGTATGTACCTGTACCCTGGAGGACAGCACGTGTTGTGTTCCTTCCAAAAGCAGGAAAATGCAGTCACATGCAACCGAAAGACTACAGACCGATAAGTCTCACCTCTTTCCTACTTAAAACCCTGGAAAAAATTCTGGATCTGCATATAAGAGGAGGCATGAACCGACTCGCAGAACCCAACCAACACGCCTACACAAAAGGAAAATCGGTGGAAACGGCGCTACACTCCCTAGTAGCCACCATCGAAAAAGCCCTACACCACAAGGAATTCGCCCTAGGAGCGTTCCTGGACATTTCAGGTGCATTCAACAATGTATCTACGGAAGCGATCATGCGAAGCCTGAGAGCTGTAGAAACCCACGAGGCTGTAAACTCTTGGATAGAAAACCTATTGAGCTGCAGAAGAGTAAGAGCCGAATGGGGAACCACTACCACAACCAAAGCAGCGCACAGAGGCACGCCGCAAGGCGGAGTGCTGTCGCCGCTACTGTGGAACCTAGTGGTGAACGACATACTAAAGAAATTTAAACGGAAAGCCCCAAAGATAACCGCCTATGCAGATGACATAGCCATAATTATCGTGGGCAAATGTCCAACGACGATCAGCTCAGTCATGGACAGTACACTGAAAGAAGTACTGAAGTGGGCGATGAAGTATTAATGCGGACAAGACGGATCTAATTCTCTTTACTAAGAGACACAAGATACCGCAATGGACTCCGCCGTCTATAAACGGGGCCGTGCTCGAGCCAAAAAAGAGCGTGAAGTATCTAGGAATAGTACTGGACAGCAAGTTGAGCTGGAAGACCAATGTCGAGGAAAGGGTAAAGAAGGTCACATGTGCACTATATGCATCGCAAAAGATGCTAAGTAGCACATGGGGCTTGTCTCCCAAACTGATGCACTGGATCTTCATCTCAATTGTTCGTCTAATACTACTCTACGGTGTCCTAGTATGGTGGAAGGCCACTAAGAAATCCACATACCTCCTAACAATGGAAAGGGTACAAAGACGGGCACTGATGTGCATTACCGGGGCACTGAGATCTACTCCAACAAAGGCCTTGGAGGTGATACTTGGAGTTCTCCCTATCGACATTCAGGCCAAACTGCTAGCACAAAAGACCGCACAACGTCTCTGTGCTAGCGGCAATATGGCCCTCGCAAACTACGGGCATGGTGAAGTAGGAGGAGAGTCGCTCAATAGCACGGACTATGTGACCCCATTAAACAACTTCTCCAGAACGCTCACTCTAGGACATGAAGATTGGAAAATCGGCATTGACGAAAACGCAACAAAGTTATTTACGGACGGATCAAAAATGGAAACCGGCGTAGGCGCCGCGGTCTACTGTGCAGACCCGCCCATTCAAATGTCGTATAAGCTGCTAGATTACTGTAGCATCTTCCAAGCGGAGGTCTTCGCTATAAAGAAGGCTGCAGAACTTGCGACAACGCTCAACAAGAATCGGGTTAATATTTTTGTCGACAGTCAGGCGGCTATCAAATCCATGCAATCCTATGTCATCAGCTCCAAAAGTGTACTGGCAAGCAGGGAAGCATTAGATGCATTAAGCATCCGCTCGAAGGTGCGCATCTTTTGGGTTCCCAGTCACCAGGGCATTGACGGAAACGAGATGGCAGACAGGCTAGCGAAGGAAGGTGCCGAATCTAGACAACTGACAATTGAAGACCTGAAGATACCGCTACGATCGATAAGCCACAGCTTAGAAGAAAGCGCTGCAGCAATAGCAGGGAGAAGGTGGTACAACACAACAAACTGCAGGATAACACGCACTAATGTGCAATCATGTAAATACGAAACTGACCCAATCTGTCATTCAGCTCCAGAGAAGAGACTGTAGAATAATGACGGGTATACTCACGGGTCATTGCCTGACCGCAACGCACGCCAAGAAGTTGGGCATTACCGACAACGAAGAATGCAGGAAATGCAAGGTACCAGGAGTACAAGAAACTCTGGAGCACCTCATCTGCGCCTGACCCGCACTCATGACCTCGAGAGCGAAATGCCTTGGAAGCCCCTTGCTTGCATCGCTGAGAGAAGCAGCGGGCCTGGCACCCCAAAAACTGGCTTTTGCCAAACTAACCAGCATACTAGACTGGGATAATTAAACCGATAAATTAACAGCCTCCATCACTTATCCGGCAACACTAAGGATCACACTGATCTATGTGAGGCCCCTACTTGGGGGCCTGCCGATATAACCTAACCTTAGTTCCCCTTACTGTCTCTGACGGCTGACGGCCTGCGATATCGATTAAGTATTACAAAAAGATTATAGGCCGATTTAGTAGTGATATCTTACCCTTATGATGTGAACATCGACGATGTATCGATACATCGATGTTTTCCAAATGTCAAAGTTTGCTAAGTTTTTAAACATGTATGTGTGATGTTCAACTAAGAATTTTAAATGGCAAATCAAAACTTATCGAAGGCTATATCTTCTAAACTATGCCAAAAACATAAAATTATTACTTTGTATTTCGTCATGGTTCGTCGAGATTTGTAGCGCCTTGAAAACTGCAATCTCGCCTTTTGATTTATTAATGTTATATATAAATTAACACTTTGCACTCTGAGAAACTTCGATACAACGATGTTTTTTAAATGGAACGCATCGAAACATAGATGAACGTACTCATCGATGTTTTTCTAGCTTAAATTAAAGCATTTATTTCATATGCGTAATAATAAAAGTGACAATTCAGTTGATGTCTGATCTTAGCGTCTATTTTTGTATAACGGTGAGTTACTATCTATCGGAACTATCTTCTGCTTACGATGCTGTCAGGTTGCCAGATCGGCCTCATATCGATAAGGCTGCGTCCCTACATCTACTCCCCCATCAGTGACTTTGTCGGCAGGAGAAAGGAACGAGATCTGTACCGGGAGCTGCAAAGGCGTTATAGGCGGTGGAGCTGCACTTTGCAATGTTTCTTGATGTGGTGATGGGCTAGCAGACTCATCATTGCTGGGCAGAGTGTCTACGTTGGCCAGGAATGCAGGCTTGAGGAGATCGACGGAGATGTTTATTATATAAACCTTATCATCTACGTGATGTGGTCCAGGGTATCGGTCCGGCGACTGACTTGGGTGGCTGATGTTGGATCGGTCGTGGATGTGGCCCAGGGTATCGGTCCGACGTGGTATGCGCGTTAAGTTTCCTATAGTGCCCTGTAATTCGGCAACCGTTGTGTCAATGTGGTGAGATACCGCGTTCCTGACGTGGCTGGCTGGTGTTGCGATTGGCCATGCTGAACATTTTATTGCGTATTTCCACTCAATGTGCTATCTGTTGAGATGTTGAACCTGCTTGTTTGGGAAGTCGGCCCATATTATGACTCACTGCACGTTGGCGATAGTGAAGGTCCAGTTGAACTTCCATTTTAGATTGAGGTTGAGTGATCGCATTTACACTCAACCTCAACCTAAAATGGAAGTTCAACTGGACCTTCACTATCGCCAACGTGCAGTCAGTCATAATATTGGCCGACTTCCCAAACAAGCAGGTTCAATATCTCAACAGATAGCACATTGAGTGGAAATACGCAATAATATGTTCAGCTTCTAGTGACAACATGGCCAATCGCAACACCAGCCAGCCACGTCAGGAACGCGGTAAGTTCCATAAGTGTCTATGACGGATGAGTTAGCAGCATATAGCTTAAAGTCGTCCTTCTTGTAATTCTTAATTTTAGGCCATGGATTTTAAAAAAATTCATAGTCTATTTTGTTTGTCGGAAAGGAAATGTGCGTTACAGGCAAAAGAAGGCATCTCCGACTCCATAAACTACAATAAATATATTCTGAATCAATATGAGTAGCCGAGTCGATTTAAGCCATTTCTGTATGCCCGTATGTATGAACACCTAGATTTCAGATATCAGATCTCATCAAATTTTGTGACAACATACGTAAATATTGAAGTGGCCTAAAATTTTTTTTTTAAATTTGGACACGTCCCTTCCCGCCTTAAAACTACAATATTAACTCAACAACCAAAATTGTATATGACAAAGATTTTATATGACAAATACCTTGCCACGGGCGTTATGTGAAAATTTCATTTAAATAGGAATATAAATATGTGAGATATGATACGAATTAAACTCACTTTGGACATATATGCGTAACCAGACCTAATATACGAAAGCATTCAAATCTAGCGTCAGACACACAGCATTTTAAATTTTGTATTGTATGGTAACAGAATTGGTTCACAATGCAGCTTTGCCGATGGGCCAAGGAGTGAGGCGATGGCCGAGTGGTTGGAGTGGCGGACGGCAAATTCAAAACACTGTCATAGAGTCCGTGTGTTCAACTCTCGGTTGAGGCGGGTGCGATTTTCCATTTATTAATTATTTGTTATTTTATTTTATTTATTTATTTTATTCTAATAAACTAAAAGAAAAGTTACAGTCAAGCGGGCTGTGATATAGGCGCTACATACTAATTAAATTATTTAATTAAAATTGATTTCATATTTATTAGGCAATATGAAAGACAATCAAATTATAATAGGTATAAATACTACTAATTATTTATAAATAAAGTTTACTATGTTTATATTATTTAGCACGCATCAAAAAAACGCGATCTAATGCGTTCTTCAATGCCGTCACTCTTTCTGTATTTTGTAAGTTATGACTTTGCAATTTCTGTAAGATTCCAATTAGATGTTTCCAATTTTGTTTTGCCCTCAATAGTTTGCAATTAGAATGCTAGAACATAACAGCGATCATAAGCCCTTATAAAATTATGAATATGCAATGATACATGAATTAAAAGTTACTTTAATTTTATTTGTAGCGAACGGACTTCTTCTACCTTGCTCTCTCGTGCTTGGAGTTGAAGCACTGGGGGTGTAGCTTCGGCGTATGTCATCATCTTTGTCTCAAACACGTCATTTGCTATGACGATCGTAGAGTTCCGGGATTGGAACAAGAACATTCCTTCCAAGGTTGTCTCCTCCCTATCGATGAGCACGGTGCCTCTGAAGTCATTTAGAAGGATGGTGCCGGTCAGGATTTCCTCGTGGTCCGCTACATGTTGGCTATTGATGATCTTGCAGTTCGGTGTGCTGATTTTCAGTAGCGGTGTAATGCAAGTGTCGTTGCATAGGTCTATTAGGTTTATTTTATTACAGATTGACTAATCGTTATGGCTTTACAAATTTCCTTTAAGGCCATAATTTATTTGGCTGCATTGAATAATTTTAGTGTATTTTATATCGTAAATTATTTTACTCTTTTTTAGAGGGTTTAGAATTGTGTGTGTACAGGTTTCGTTAGAAATTAAAGGTATGCTAATAATGTACACCAGGCTTCTGCCGTTGGTGGCTATTTTTATTTTGTTTCGTATTCTTTTGTTTCGTATTCTGATAATATAATGGAATTTATGGTATCTGTTTTTGCCCAATCTATTGCATGAACTAAGTTATTGAGTTCTTCTTTAAGTATGTGTAATTTATATTGCAATAGAGAGATTTTTTGGTCTATAACATTTTGATTTTCTGACGTGGCCTTAATTATATTGTTCGTTATTAAGCTTAGTTGTTTAATTCTATCATTTAGTACCTTATTTATTATTGACTGTTTATTATTATTCTCGAGTTATTCGTTTATTTTGTTGATTATTATTTCTTTGTCATGGTGGTCCCGTGAACCGGCCAACCATTTCCATGTCGTTTCTAAAGCATCTATTGCTCTTTTTTGTCTTTTGAAAGGTTTGAGTTTTCTTAGGTCTGATTCTGATTTCATAAGTTCAAATTTTAGGAACGGGAAAAGTGGGTGCGTTTTGTTAACTTCATTTAATCTGTTGGATATGTCACCGAACGCGGATTCGTATTCTTCAATGTTGAACACGTGGATAATTTTGAATGTCCCGTTTTGCAGGACGGCGGTTAACGTTTTTATGGGAATGTGTTGGGAGTTTGTGTAGTCTAGTATGGAAACGTCCGAAACATGTTGGCAATAAGAGTAACCTGCGAATAGATTATAATTTCTTAATATTATTTTTATGTACTATTTTCTTTATTGTCGTGTTCCTATCCTCTTGGACTATTTCTTTTCTGTATCTCGGTGTTAGTTTCGACCCTAAACTTTTATCTATCTTCACATAAACTGTTTCCCCTACCTCGTATTTCTTTATTGTGTTATTTCTTCGGTTGTGATATTCTAAATCATTTTTTTTCTATTTTTTCGCTGATCTTTTTCCTACCATCTTGAAGTTCTTGGGGGATTGTGCTTAATTGTTTTCCGAAAAATTGGTTTTCTCTGCGTTGTTGAATGAACTGACGTATTGTACTCTTCAACTGCTTTCAAATCAATAATTTAATTTTTGAACTCAATTTGTAAGCGCTGTATAAAAGATACAACTTTCTGACTTTAACATATACTAAGCTGAATGAAATATCTACGCAGTCTCCAAATTACAATCCGATCGCACAATAAACACTGAAGTTATTTAAGAAAGGATGAGCATAAAACCAAGTGCTTCTGTCAGCTAACAAGGGAAGCGGACGAGACCGAAGCGCGAAATATATAATTAAAAACAAAAGAATTTCACATGCCGATCGTGGCAGCAATCGAACCCCGGACACGCTCAACACCATTGGCCTTACAGTCCGGGACAGAGTCCACTCAGCCACTGAACAACTCTTGCGGTCGTCGGAAACGGTGAGATATTAGACAGAGCGATAAGACGCACAATGCATTCTTAGCTCGTGCAAATAAATCAAGAAGAAGCACACGTAATGAAATTTGGTACGCGCTAGAAATGCATACCTTTATATGTATATTGCCTACGGTATACTATAATAATCCATGGCCTTATACAGTCAGTACCTGACTGTAGCGTTCGTATTTTCAGTATTGAAATCGGTATGAGTGATATTACTGAACTCGAATCAATTAAGAATTTTATGTTGGTGGAAAGGCGAAAAGGATTCCTACTTTCACTAACGGACTGAACTAGTGATAGCTAACTTAGTTTCCCTGTTGTGCTGCCCCCCGAACACAGCTGCATGCAGCGGCGCGAATTAGAACCGAACTTGGTGTGAAATTATCGAGAACTTTATGCATGGTGGCCTGAAGAACTCGTCACTTATGCATTTTCATTCGGACAGACAGACTATCCTTGGCTATATGGACTCGTCTGTGATTAAGAATATATATACTTTGTGGGCAGTGCCATGCCTTCTTCTGCCTGTTACATACTTTTTCGGTTGCTACAAAGTGCTGTAACGAAACCACGCATAATATTTTAAATGTTGTATCATTATATATGTGTATCGAGTATAAGCACTGCACTGCATGTACTAGCACTGCACTGTACAGTACGACACTCCACTGCTGTGCTATCGGCAAGACTATCAGGTATCAAGAATATTGTCTCATGCAGCGATCCCTTATCTGCGTTTACGACCGGCTACAATATTTTATGAGCTCACGTACACACATGTTTACGATTAGTAAGGAAGGATCACAAACAATCCTATGTTTCCGCAGTGCTGCGTCTTACACACGTAGCATTGATAAGTAGATATTATATATAAATATATATGTAAGACAAATAACCACCACCGCAGTTTCTTATAACACCGCATTAGATTCTAAGATCGTCGACACTGGCAAGCCCTCAATGGGAGGATCGTGGTTATATGGACCACAACGTTCAAAATTGGAGATGTGTAGCCATGCCACACCGATGGCTCAAGGGAGGGGTGCACAACAAGCCCAGAAGTAGATGGACAAACTGGAAGAGAACCTTGCCCAGACACAGATGGGCACTATCGAGGAGGACCTCGACCAGACACTGAAGGGTAAACTCAAGACGCATCTCACCCACTCGCTGATGCGCGTAGAAGAGTCCACTTTAAAGATCTTCACTCAAGAAGCACGGAGTAAGCGGGAGCAGCAGGAATGTGAGAGTGGAACCAAAACATAGGACCCAAAAAATTTCTATACTTTGGGCGTCTACGAAGTTGGCACCGCACTGAGCAGCGTCGGGTCAAATATATGCGGTTCAGAACCAGATCAGGATCGCATCAATAGTCTACAGAGTGCAGCCCATAGCATCAAAGTGATAGCTATGGTGACCAATTTGGGCTTCTTAGACAACTCTCAGACCCTGGAGCAATTTTCCGTTCAGCAAGAGAATTTCAACATTGAGGTGGCCAATATTCACTTTGGGCAGTTCGATCTAGATATTCAGGAAACTGAATCGACAGCTAAGATGCCGGGACAACAGCTTGAAAATCTGCTACTCGATGCAGAAACAATCGTCAAAGGCAACAGCGAGAACGTGCAGCACAAACATAAAGTGTGGTACACCAAGGAGTCCACATGAACAACCGAACTAAAACAACTATTGCAAAGCTGCAAAATTGCAATAAAACATCGCAACGATTCTAGCAGCCAGCAGAATCGTTCAAAACACATGTATTTCGATGCCAAGGAGAAAGTTGACGAACTAATAAAGAAACGTACTTCGTTCGATGGGGAAAAGTCGAAGGTTAGAATTCCCATAACCAAGAATCGTCAGAAGCGTCTAGCTCATTGTCGTCACAATGAACGGCGTCAAAACCTCAGCCGCTCTAAGGAAAAAAGGTTCTTTCAAAAGGCCGGGACTAGAACTGGAGGCAATGGTCAGAAGAGGAGCCAAACACTGGGCAGCAAAAATGATCTCTTCTTGTACAAGGACGAGCGTTTGCATAAATCATCCGAAATACTGTTGGTGGGCTTTCCTGGACCTCCGCAGAATGTTCACGCATAACCGTGAATGTTCAAGCATAAGCATGTACATGTACTGTACTGCACTACACTGCTGTGCTATCGGCAAGACTATCAGGTATCAAGGATATTGTCTCATGCAGCTATCCCTTATTTGCGTTTACGACCGGCTACAATATTTTATGACCTCACGTACACACATCTTTACGATTAGTAAGAAAGGATCACAAACAATCCTATATTTACCTAATAGACTTCCTCAGTGGATATATAAATAGATATGTAGGAGAAATAACCACCACCGCGGTTTCTTATAACATCGCATTAGATTCTAAGATCACATCTAAATAAACTCACAAAGTGTAGAGACGTCTAATCTTCTACATAGTATAGGAGCGCTTGTCACTCCAAATACTAAAAAAAAGAATACTAATGCTACAGTCAGGTGCTGACTGTACAAGGCCATGGATTATCATATTATTATTGAAATTTAATTAAATAATTTAATTTGTTTGACTGTAACTTTTCTTTTAGTTTATTAGAATAAAATAAATAAAAAAAATAAAATAAGAATTATTTAAATAATGAAAATTCGCACCCGCCTCAACCGGGGGAGTTGAACACACGCACTCTCCCGCAGGCGTCCGGCACTCTAACCACTCGGCCATTGCCTCACTCCTTGGCCCATCGGCAAAGCTACATTGTGAACCAATTCTGTTACCATACAATGCAAATAAAAAGTTTAATTAAATGCTGTTTGTCTGACGCTAGATTTGAACTTCGGTATGCTTGCGTAAATTAGGTATGCTTAAGTATATATATGTCAAAGTGAGTTTAATTCGTATCATATCTCACTTATTTTTAATCCGATTTAAATGAAATTTTCACATAACGCCATAACGGCAAGCTATTTGTAAGGTATACAACTTTGGTTGTTGAACTAATATTGTAGTTTTTAAATAGTTATTACTGATTTTCAGAGGCGGGAAGGGGCGTGTCCAAATTTAAAAAAAAACTTTGAGACACTGCAATATATACGTATGTTGTCACAAAATTTGATGACTCTAGCTCTTATAGTTTCTGAGATCCAGGTGTTCATACAGACAGACAGGCGGACAGACAGACATGATTTATATATATAGTTTATGGGGTCGGAGATGCCTCCTTGTGCCTGTTACGCACAAAAAATATTACTATATATATTTTCATATATATATATATGTCTGGTAATTATATATAGAAGTTTTTCCTGTTTCCAATCGTGGCAAGCAATACCATGAGAAGTGGAGGTTTCCTCATTTTTCCGCTCTTCTTTTCTTTATACCTAGCGCAAGTTGCTGAGTTTGCAAGATTGGCTTGCAAACAGCTGTTTTCTGTAAGATTTTGCATTACACCGCTCTCTGCTTCGAGCAACAATACCCCAGTGGTTCCAAGAGATGGGGAGCGGGCAGAAGCCCAGCTGCCCCGGGCTGTAGGAGACTCCTATTTTTTTTGTGTGGAGCTTAGCTGGCTAAGATCATTGACCGCCAATGCTAATGGAAGTTTAAGTGGAGTGCAGTGACTTGCCTTATACAAAAAGAAAGAGATGTCGGCAGTATAGGCAGAAAGTTCGTACTTCGTAAGGTGCAACGCAACAGAAAGTCCGTAAAGCGCAAGGTGCTAGGCAACAGAAAGAGAAGCGACCTTTGTTCCCCGCTATCGATGCAATTCCCAGCTGCCAAATTCTTATTTTTTATGTGATATTTTAATTATGTTATTTTAATTGTCTGCCAAGTTAAATTACAGTTAACCCAGAAATAAAAATTATAATTTTACCCATGCTGAGAGAATGAGAATGGAGTGATAACAGGCAAAGTGCAAAACGAAAATTAATCAAAAAGAAAAACAAAACTAAATATAACACATAGTAAAAGTTTTGCGAAAATAATGAAATACAACAAAAACTATCCAAAGATTCTCTTTCGCAGCATCTTCGGCGAAAGCGCTTTCGTCGATGGACAGCGGCAAACGGGGTAAGTGACCGATATTTCTATTAAAAACTTACACCGTGCAGACGAAACTAACGCATAAAGCACGCGCGAAGCTACTCGCACTTTGATCGTTCTCTTGAACGGCGCGCTCTTAGAGAGAGAAAGAACAAAAGAATACGAAATGCTCTCTTGAGTGAGTCTTCAGTCTTCTTTTGCGCTTAGTTATTTTTTTTCACATCTGTCTTTACTCGCAATTTTACCTTTGGTTGCTGATTTGTTACTCTAGTATGAGAACACTGAATACCCTAACTTAAATATAGAATGAATACAACCTAAACTTTAAACTATAATATTATATATATTTATTTATATTGCTTTTAAATGTTTAAATACTAATATTCTATTGCAAATGTTTTTATAAAATGCCATATTATACCTCCACATCCTCATTCTCAATAATATCATTTAACTGTATAAAAATGAATTTTTCTAAGTATAGGTATAATAATTATTGTAAATAAATGTCGATTAGTGAAATGAACTCGTGCTAGAGTATTTTTATAACAGGGTCATGCTCCGTAAAAACAAGGTAGGGTACTAATCCATCGATTCGATCGTAGGGATCATTTAACACTGGAGACAAAACAATAACGGATGAAATGGTCAAGGTAGGGCGGGCAAGCTAATCAGCTGGAAAACACCACCAGCAAGCAAGCAAGCAAACGATCGACTCGAAGACGCTTAGCTGTGTTTATGTTCTTTCTCTTTTTCCCTCTTCTCTACTTCTTCTCTTATACTGTCTTCTTATATTTCCGAATCAGGTGCTTTTAAGCTTATCTATCCCTAACAAGCACGCGAAGTCAAATAAATTCTCTGTAGACTCAGCCAGCATATACATATAGCACACCAAATCAGATGACCCCCATTTCTCTCACCCGAAGCCTAGCCGGTTTTATCGCGTGCAGTGCTGCAATGTAATGACCATCCGCTGGTGATGAAATACTTAAATATTTCTACGTAAAATGCTACAGAATATTATTTGTGGCCGCACGTTGGGCATTGGGGGTCATCTGATTTGGTGTGCTATATGTATATGCTGGCTGAGTATACAGAATATTGTTTTTGGCGCCCAACATATCGGCCAGAAACCGGCAAGCCGATTTTCAAAAGTATTCAAGGAATATTAGTCAACTCCATCGTATGACTTACTTAAGTGCATCTCTCCTTCTTTTATCATTGCTGCATTACTGTTTATCATTGCGTCTGGATAGCAAATCAGTTGTTAAGAACGATGCTCCGACCTTAACATGATAAGGAAGGTTTTTTCTGTTCCTCCTCACTATCGTTTCTACTCTCTCTTTTATTTTTGACTCTTCCTGTCTATGCGTCTGGATAGCAGAAAAGTTTCTGTTTACTATGCTCCGACCTAAATTAGACAACGAAAGCTCTTTTGTTGGTTCTCTTTATTTTTCTCACTTTTGTATTTTAAAGATTCTGGATAGCCGATATGTTTGAGAAACATATGCTCCGAATTTTGTTCCTACAAAAGCTCTTCTCTTCTCTTTGTTCTTGATAGACACCTACGCCGCGGCGTTGAGATAGAGCAATATACGAAGCGTTTAAGTCTCTCTCCGGTGTAAGTCTTGAACATACATATAATTTTTAGGCTTTGGATCTCGGTTCCTTCAAGATATGTCCGATGCTAGCTAGAGTATAGGAGATCAGTTGTGAAGTCTTTTTTTCTACTTTTCTATCTCTATCTGGTAGTTGTGAATGTGTGGCTTGAATATTTTGTGATCCAATTTTACAAACTACAGCCAAACAATCAATTTCACAAAAATTCTGTCCACATTAAATGTAGGCTAAACACACGGGAAACACGGCTAAACACACGGGAAACTGAAACGTAGCATGACCCTTATATTTTTATGAATTGAGATAAGATTGTTTTAGATATATTTTGAATAAAACATTTTCTTTAGTTTCTGTTAATAAAATCTTGGAATATGCCAGTCAGTCGTAGTCCAGGAGAAAATCCTACGGAAGAAGCCAACGACGATCTGTCTTCAGGTTCTAGACACTCTTCTTTTAGCCAAAGTGGAATTACAACCAGGGGTAGAGCAATAGCGGATAGGGTAGAAGCCGAGAAGAATGCTAATAGGCAGCAGTAATCTGATGAGTCTCGTATTGGTAGACAAGATACCGGCGCTGATAGTAATAACTTAGCGCTACTAATCACACAAGCTTTGGGAGATGCCACTCGAAGGCAAACCGAAGCCTTAGCCGAGTTTTCTATAAGGCAAACTCAGCTGCTAAACAGTATTGAAATGGGATTTTAGCGGATGTTTAATCAAACACCGGTGCAAACGGAAACAATACCAGCCGTTTTGACTCCCTCGTGTCAACATAATAGCCATTCCCGTGTCACTCCAAGTGACACAACAGATCTAAGGCCAGATCGTATTACCCAAATAATGACAAACTGGAAATTGCGATTTACTGGCAAAGGATATCAGTCAGTAGATGATTTCATCTACAGAGCTGAAGCTCTGACCAGACAAACATTAGAAGGCAATTTTGATTTACTGGCACGATATTCTTGCAATTTGTTCGAGGGGAGCGCAGCTGAGTGGTTTTGGAGGTACCACAAAGGTGTTAGTGAATTGAGATGGCCAGATCTTTGCGGAGCACTTCGAATTCAATTCAAAGATGCTCGCATAGATGGTGATATACAAGCCAGTATTGATCGGCGTAAGCAAAAGTCGCATGAATGTTTCGATGTGTTTTCGCAATCGGTAGCAGCTATGGCTGATCTGTACCGTTAACGGACTCTTACACGATCTTCTGCCGGAAATTCAGCACGAATTGCTCCACGTCCCAATACATATTGTAGTGTGGCCGACTTGCGTCAAGCCGTTCGTAGGCACGAAATATTTAAACAACAAATGGCGAGAATACCAACTTTTACCACTAGACCCATTCAAAAAAAGTTGGTAAATGTATTGGCTGAACAGACAGGTAGCGAATCAGAGAGTGAAGTTGCCGAGGCAGAGGATGTCGCTGCGATTGAGATTGAATGCTGGAACTGCCTGAAGAAGGGACATAGATATCACGATTGGCCAAATTGCACAAAATATCAGTCAAAAAACTTAGTATCTCGAGCACAGTTCAACAGTGCTCGAAACAAGCATTAGTATACACGGAACATAGTAACCACGTAGCTGTGATGGATACTCCAGAAGAGCATTCCATCGAATTAAATATAAATAAACAAAGGACTTTAATTTACCAGATTTTCGAAAAATATCCTATCAAGAGAATAGTATCCAGAACTCAGACTTTTTAAATACAAATAGCAAGGCAAAACGATCACGTATCCGTCGTAGGCAGTATGTCAGAATGCGCCGGAACGAGCGTTCTAAATTACTGTCTGCCATAGTGGAAAATCCGTTAGACGTGAGACCATATGCCGAGGTGACCATTTTAGGAACTAAATATACCGGATTGTTGGATACAGGCGCCTCCATTACACAATGCTTATAAGCCATTATCATGTGCAGTGAAAACAGCCAAGTCATAGAAAATAATTGGCAGACTAACCACTAAAGTAGGCTTTAAAACAAAACGCAGTCACGGTCAAAGATGCATATCCTATGCCGTTTATAGACGGAATTTTGAGCAGGGATAAGACTGTATTTACTGTGCCCGGACGACCACTATATCAGTTCACTGTAATGCTATTTGGGTTTTGCAATGCATCGCAAACTATGGCCAAATTAATGGATTGAATCATACCAGCGCACTTACGAAGCGAACTATTCATTTATCTGGATGACTTATTAGACACTTTCAAACGGCATATAACAACTCTTGGTGAATTGGCATATCATTTAAATAGATCGGGCTTGACTATTAACGTTGAAAAAAGTAAATTTTGCCTTAAAGAAATTCAATATCTTGGCCATATATTAGGTCATGGCAATATCGCCACTGATCCAGAAAAGTTTTCGGCCATAGTTAACTTTCCGGTACTACGGTCCGCCAAACAACTCCGTAGATTTTTAGGAATGATAAGGTGGTACCAAAAATGCATCAAAAACTATGCTTCCATTGCTTGTCCTCTTACGGATGCTCTTAAGCAAAAGAGAAAGTTCGACTGGTCCAAAGAAGCACAAAAAGCTTTTGAACAGTTAAAACAGCAAATGTGCGATTTTTTCCTGCATTGTGATGCTAGTCATACAGGTGTTGGTAGTGTTTTAGTACAATTAAATGCTGCAGGCGACGAAGTTCTCATAGCATTTATGTCAAGAAAGCTGAACCAAAGCCAAAGGAACTATTCAGTCACTGAAAAAGAGTGTTTGGCAGCCATCCTGGCAATCAAGAAATTAAGAGTCTATGTTGAGGGGCAAAAATCATTGGTCGCTTAAATGGCTGATGTCTCAATCAGACCTAAGCAGTAGGCTGGCCCGATAGGCCCTTAAGCTTCAAGGCTTTAGCTTTGAAATTAAACATCGTAAGGGTAGCCAAAATATCGTTCCCGATGCACTTTCTCGAACGTTTACAGAAGATTTGGCAGCGCTCGATATAAACCAGTTAATCGTTATCGACTCCGATAGCTTTAAAAGCAAAGAATACCAGATTTTGGTGAAACAAATTGAGTAGAGTCCAGTCAAACTCCCAGATATAAAAATTGTAGACGGGATATTATATCGCAGAATGGAACATGCAACAGGCGACCGCGTTGCTGATGATATGGCGTGGAAAATTTGGTTACCGATTGCCTTAGCATTAGCGCATGATCACCTTTTGGCTTCGCATTGTGGTATCAACAAAACCTTAGAGAGGAAACGGAGATATTACTTCTGGCCAAATGTGGTGGCTGACGTTAGAAAATATGTCAATAACTGCGAAATATGCAAATGCACGAAGCACCCAAATTATAGCCTGAAACCAACACTTGGCCAGACAGGCGAGACGAGACGTGCAGTTCAAATCCCATGTCTTCAATAACCTATTAGAAAAATATTAAATAGCTCACTCCTACACCGCCATATATTCTCCTCAAGGCAACGCGTCAGAAAGAGTTAATAGAACAGCCATAGTAGCAATCAAAGCTTATATACATCCGAGCCAAAACAATTCGCTAGAGCTGGTACACAGCAATTAACACCACACCGTATCGACTAACCTTTGATCAGAATATGATCACAAACAGATCAACATACAAACTGTTGGAAAGGTTGAACCTGTTAGAAGATCGCTCTGTGTGTTTTGAAAGGGATGATAGTTTTGACATAGATTGACACAAAGCAATAACATCAATGCGGAAGCAACAGCAAAGAAACGAAAATGCTTACAATTTCATTCAACGTAGGTCAGGAAGTATATCGGAGAAACTTCACGCAAAGTAATTTTTCAAAGGGATATAGCGCGAAACTTGCACCCAATTTTATAAAATGTCGAATAAATTTCCGTGCGACACTGCCAGTAGTTTTTTTTTGACAGCTGAATTTCATTGACGTGTTTGGCATCATGTGCAGTATGGACAAAAACGATTTTCGTTTTCTCATATAACATTATTTTTTGAGAGGCAAAACGGCGAGGGAAACGAAAGAAAATTTGCATAAATATTATGGGGCTAATGCTCTGTCAGACTACACCGTCAAATAATGCTTTCGAGAGTTTCATGGTGGCCGCAAATCCACTAACGAACAAGGCCGCATCGGCAGGCCCTCGGATGAGGTCACAGAGGAAAATGCCGAAAAAATCCATGAGATGATGTTCGCAAACAGGAAAGTAAAATTCATATGAAATATTTACCCTGCCGAAAGGTGCCGCGAAACTGGCTTCAATTACTTCCCTATCCCCCTTTGTCATACGATTTGGTTCCCTCAGATTACGATCTCTTCTCAAACCTCAAAAGATGGCTCGAGGAGTTTTTCGAAATTATCGACACCGCGGAGGAGTATTTTGCAGGCCTAAAAAGGGGAGAAATTTAATAAAATAAAAAAACATTTAAAAAAAAAATGTTTTTTTCATTCCAAGGAGGTTACTTTTCACTCCATCTAGTAGATAGTAGAATAGTAGCAAGTTAAAGCTTTTCAAAAATAGACGAAATATAAATATATAAAACTAAAAAAAAAAAGCACTTTGATTTAGCGAACGAAAAAAAAAAATTTTTAATAAAAGGAATTGATTTGCCTAATATTTGGTATCGATAAAAAAAAACTGTTTCATTGCCAACATAGTAGGAGTGGATTGCTTTCCTGTGGAAAGATGACTAGGCAAAATTACCGCGTCATTTTGGGCTTGTGAGAAAAAGGCGCCAAGAAGGATTCCTGGCTAGGTGAAGCCTTGGCTCTGCTTACTACCCACTCATTCCTTATACCGGACAGATCATTCTACGGAACAAAAAGTACGAGCCTGAGCAGCCTTCATACGCTACAAAAGTTATTACTATATATATTTTCATATTTATATATCAGGTAATTATATATAGGAGTTTTTCCTGTTGCCAATCATGGCAAGCAATACTATGAGAAGTGGAGGTTTATTCATTTTTCCGCTCTTCTTTTCTTTATACCTAGCGCAAGTTGCTGAGTTTGCAAGATTGGCTTGCAAACAGCTGTTTTCTGCAAGATTTTGCATTACGCCGCTCTCTGCTTCGAGCAACAATACCCCAGTGGTTTCGAGAGATGCGGAGCGGGCCAGCTGCCCCGGGCTGTAGGAGACTCCTATTTTTTTTTGTGTGGAGCTTAGCTGGCTAAGATCATTGACCGCCAATGCTAATGGAAGTTTAAGTGGAGTGCAGTGACCTGCCTTATACAAAAAGAAAGAGATGTCGGTAGTATAGGCAGAAAGTACGTAAAGCGCAAGGTGCAAGGCAACAGAAAGTCCGTAAAGCGCAAGATGCAAGGCAAAAGAAAGAGAAGCGACCTTTGTTCTTCGCTATCGATGCAATTCCCAGCTGCCAAATTCTTATTTTTTATGTGATATTTTAATTATGTTATTTTAATTGTCTGGCAAGTTAAATTACAGTTAACTCAGAAATAAAAATTGTAATTTTACCCATGGTGAGAGAATGAGAATGGAGTGATAACAGGCAAAGTGCAAAACGAAAATTAATCCAAAAGAAAAACAAAACTAAATATAAATAATTACACATAGTAAAAGTTTTGTAAAAATAATGAAATAAAACAAAAATTAATCTCAAATTAAACAAATAAGCAGCAAAAGTGAAAAGTTAAATTTAAAGTGTGGAGAAAAGGCATGGTTTGACCCACTGTCCAACCGTTGCAGAGTCAAAGATTCTCTTTCGCAACATCTTCGCCGAAAGCGCTTTCGTCGATGGACAGCGGCAAACGGGGTAAGTGACCGATATTTCTATTAAAAACTTACACCGAGCAGACGAAACTAACGCATAAAGCAAGCGCAAAGCTACTCACACTTTGATCGTTCTCCTGAACGGCGCGCTCTTAGAGAGAGAAAGAACAAAAGAATACGAAATGCTCTCTTGAGTGAGTCTTCAGACTTCTTTTGCGCTTACATCTGTCTTTACTCGCAATTTTACCTTTGGCTGCTGATTTGTTACTCTAGTATGAGAACACTGAATACCCTAACTTAAATATAGAATGAATACAACCTAAACTTTAAACTATAATATTATATATATTTATTTATATTGCTTTTAAATTTTTAAATACTAATATTCTATTGCACATGTTTTTATAAAATGCCATATTATACCTCCACATCCTCATTCTCTCACTGTTTTAATAATATCATTTAACTGTATAAAAATGAATTTTTCTAAGTATAGGTATAATAATTACTGTTAATAAATGTCGATTAGTGAAATGAACTCTTGCTAGAGTCTTTTTATAACAGGGTCATGCTCCGTAAAAACAAGGTAGGGTACTAATCCATCGATTCGATCGTAGGGATCATTTAACACTGGAGACAAAACAATAACGGATGAAATGGTCAAGGTAGGGCGGGCAAGCTAATCAGCTGGAAAACACCACCAGCAAGCAAGCAAGCAAACGATCGACTCGAAGACGCTTAGCTGTGTTTATGTTCTTTCTCTTTTTCCCTCTTCTCTACTTCTTCTCTTATACTGTCTTCTTATATTTCCGAATCAGGTGCATTTAAGCTTATCTATCCCTAACAAGCACGCGAAGTCAAATAAATTCTCTGTAGACTCAGCCAGCATATACATATAGCACACCAAATCAGATGACCCCCCATTTCTCTCACCCGAAGCCTAGCCGGTTTTATCGCGTACAGTGCTGCAATGTAATGACCATCCGCTGGTGATGAAATACTTAAATATTTCTACGTAAAATGCTAAAATAGACAGTTGAAATAAACTCGTACAAGTGTTTAGAAGTGTCTTTACTTACACCTTTCTTTCTGGTTTTAAATGAATTTTAAAATCTAAATATATTCGCAGTATCCGGAAGAGAAACTAGGCTCACATCCGTTCCAGCTAACAAAGAATATAGAAAAAGATGAGAGCTACACAGGCAAAATCCGAATTAACAATGAGTTTGATGCGAAAACCTTGGAAAATGCTAAAGCAGAAGGTTCTGCTAGCAGATCGTCATGCGGGGACTACAAGCAAGCAGTGAAGAGGGCAGAAATCGCAGATACGTATATGGTAGATCGAATATCAGCCAAGCTATACCAACACCCGCAATTCCCAGCTCAGACGACAGATAAGAGTGGTGATCAGAGATCAACGTATGGTCGATTGCGTGGGGTAACAACGCCGCCATCCACACAGAGTGGAAAAGGAAAGCTAACTATTACAAGTACTGGATTGTATTCACTGCAAGATCAAGACAATCCGGATTATCTTGACAGCAGTCGAGCGACCAAACCTGTTCTGTGCCAACAACGTGTAGTACAGTCAAACCGACGATCAGCTACCTTGACCAACCTACGACCTTCTTCCTCAGGAGGTACTGCAGGTACTTCTGTCTCTGTATCAACACAACGTGCCAGTGGAGGAGGAGGCACTGCCATCGGTTCATTGACGGCTAAAAGCAGTGGCACTGGAACTGGCGATCATTCAGTTACCCAATATGCCCTTATTGATGATGAAAATGTATCGGCGCTGCAGCAGGTCACAAAAGGTGGCGGCGCACTTACCCTGGCCTCGCAATGGAAGAGTCAATTTGATGACTCCGAGGATACCACAGATAACGAGTGGAAGCAGGAACCGCAGGTATATAGAATATAATACATACAAAAAACATATATACTGGGGCTTGTGTCATTGAAATATATAAATAACCGGTGAATAATGCTTAAAAAGTCCAGTTAATTTTTAATTATATGTTTGTATTATGTTTGTTAAACATTACATAATATATATTAAATAATATAAGTAAATATCTCTCATGTATGTAAAAAGTATTTACTTGTATGTATATAATTTCCTTACTTGCATATTGTAATATCTGAAAGGGTTTTTACTTATACATCTAAGTGAATTTGCAAGCACTATGAACTCATATTATAAACTATAACCTATCAAGTTACAATATTACCAAAATAGTCTACAATGGACTGATGTATAGTATACAGTTAATATGTATAAAGTATTATAATCTCTGCCATCATCTCACAGTCACAACCAAATTTGGATGAATTACCTAAAGCGGATGTTTTTTTATGCGGAACACCGAACATTGCCATGACTCGTATAAGCAAGTTAAAAGCAGACCCACACAGGAATGATAAAGTGGAAAGGTAAAACAATTTTTCCAGTTCTATAACAACTTAACCGTTTTATAATTATTCAAAGAAAACTTACATGCTAAAAATATAAAATTAGTATTCATACAAAATGTATAAGTTGCTTTCTTCTCCTTGTTCGATGCCATACAAACTGTTTATACCCTTCGACTATTGAAATGGTTATAATGGTTATGAAGGGTGATTTTTTAAGAGCTATAGAAAAGATTTTCAAAAAAAACGATAGCAACAGTCGCGCAAAACGCGACAGTGGGATACCCTTCGACCTATGTTCCCGTGTAGTTTAATTTGTTAAATTCATACACATATGCATATGCACATGCTTTGAAATTAATCCCGACAGATGGCGCACGCGCTTCGCGCTGACAGAAGCACTTGGTTTTATGCTCATACTTTCTTAAATAACTTCTGTGTTTATTGTTCGATCGGATTGTGATTTGGACACTACGTAGATATTTCGTTCAGCTTAGTATATGTGAAAGTCACAAAGTTGTATCTTTTATACAGCTCTAACAAATTAAGTTAAAAAATTAAATTATTGATTTGAAATAAACTTGATCTGCTTATAGTACACAGGAGTCTTCCTGCCAAATTTGGTAACTCTAGCTTTTATAATAGCTGAGATCTGTGCGTTCACACAGACAAACAGAGAGACAGACAGACAGACATGTCTCAATCGACTCGGCTTGTGATCCTGAGCAAGAATATATATACTTTATGGGGTCTCCCACGCCTCCTTCTGCCTGTTACATACATTTGCACAAAATTAGTATACCCTTTTTGGACCATTTTCAATGGTCGAAGGGTATAAAAACACGAAATGCAGAGAAATGCATGAATTTATAGTACGCATATAATTGAATGTTTGAAGATTATTTCATGCAAATGTTGAGCTTTATTGCGACTCAAATACTCCATCCGCTTTCCATTTCCAATTTTGGCATACTTTTTTTCAACATTTCTAAGGGTATCTCATGAATAAATGCTTTAATGTTGTCATCCAATGTGTCAATTGAAGCGGGGTTGTCTGTATAGACATTCAAATTAACATAGCCCTACAACAAAATAGTCTAAACGCGTTAAATCGCGTGGTCTAGTCCCGAACATGCAATAAAATGTTAACCTCTCACTCCTCTCTCAACAAGTCAATTTTCACGCGTGCTGTGTGGCATGTAGCATGTGCTATATGCATACCGTCTTATTGCAACCATATGTCAAAGGTATAGTTTGATATCATCGCATGTCAGCGCTCACCATTCACAAATACGTTACGATTTGCATCATCTTTGAAGAAGTATCGGTAATTGATGGTCATCATTAACACTGTCCGATACAGGTGCGATATTTTCTTCAGTTTGCACTCTACGTAAACGTGTGTTGCTGGTTTAATGTCCAACAATGTGTAATGGTCGCCGTGGCACCATTGAAACGAATGTCAAAATTTGTCGTTTTATCGCAGTGATTTTGGTAGCGATAAAAATATTACTGATTTTGTTTATCTAAGTCCTCAACCTGGCTTAGCAACATAATTATGTCCACATAACAAACTAGCAAGATCGCATCAAACTTATTGCTTCGAACATGTTCGATGATGTTTGCTGTTGCCGTGCATATTGATCCCCTAGTTTCAAACCACCATCCGCTAATTCGAATTGTATGTCAAAGATTCAAGCATAGGCTTAAGGGTCATGTTCCGCTCAGATGCATCTTTGTAGGTGCTGAATCACAGAAAAAGCTCTTCTTTGCAGAGAGCCTGGTCTATAAATGCTGCTACCCTTTTCTATTTGCCCTCTTTCTGATCGGTTGAAACTATAAGTGTCCACTCCACGTCGGTTAGCGCTGCGTTTGCTACACGTGTTGACTATATATTCGTGCGTTAACATTTCGTTAAGTCTGTGGAAATAAAATATAGCTGCATATAGTGCACATATACGCAGATAAATTAATTTCCGTGTCGGCATTTAAATGCGAACAATCCGAAGACATAACCACATTTCCCACGCCCATTTTTTGTGGACCAGAAATCTGAAGACATCAGCCTTTCCGATCAGCTTAAGAGCCTATCATTGCTTTCTTTGTGCTCAGCACAAGAAAAGGTATGTCACCCCCTCGCATTTTGCTTAATTTGATTGTTTTACTAAAGTCCTCATTTTGCACTTAGATAACCTGGTTGACGCAAATCCCAGTTACCCCGCCTGCACCAGTCGACGACTTTGGTAGCCCACCTTTGAGTATAGGAATTGGACATTTGGAAAACCACAAGTTCGCTTGGAGTGTTCAGCGCTGTCTCCAAATTCTGTTCTACCGAACATTGGTTAATATTGCCGAAATTCCCACCCTGGAAGTCTGTTGTGGCAGAAACATCCAACGTTGCATCGCCTCTCCCTACACTGGGATCGAGCTTTATCGTGCCTCACCCCCCTTGCAACACAAGTGCAGCTGCGCAGCCACTAGAAGCTTTCTAGCGTCGGCTTATCTTTAGTTTAGTGATTAGTTTTCTTTGCTTGCACTCAGTCAGTGTATTTCGATTGTATATTTTTTTGATATTTGTTTTGGATTTAGATCCTCCGTGCAAAATATTGCCACCAGCAGTGAATATAGAAGTGTAAAAAGTGTAATTCCAATCAGGAAATGTTGACAATTGCGAATTTCGTTGCTATGTTTGCGGTGTATGTAAAGTAGTGAATTCGTCAATGTTAATTTCCATCTGATCACCGATCAATTATTTGAAAATTATCATATAACTTATTGCCCGTCTCTTAAATCTTAAAATTCCCAAAAAAAAAACGAACTTATATGCAGAAACAAAGACATTTTAACTAATATTTAAAAGTGCTTAATACAACATCAATAACCATACAAACATCATACACACACACATCTACATCGTTGGAAGGCCTTTCATCGTGGAGATTCATGTAAGTGAGAAAATAAAGCATTATTTATTTTATTGCTTAAATTTCAATGTTTTGCAATGACCATTTCGTTTTGATTGTTTTAATTTCTTTTGCAAGTAGATATAATTCGTATGTACGTATATATGCATACGCGCATGTGCAGCGGCAAAGCTTTACCGCAGGCTCAGTGATGATGAGTGCGTATGTATATATTTATGCTGTAGTCTATGCTAATATACCTACAGACATACATACCTAATGAAGCTCGAGCCGTATATACATACGGACATTGGATTGTCTGCTTTGCTAACAAATTAAAATAGCTCTTTTCTTAATTCCATGCTAAATTATTTAATGCAAAAAAACAAACAATATTAAAACTGACTAAAATTCACTTTTGTCTATGCATATGTATATTATCTGTATATACCTAATGTATATAAATATATATAATTATTTATATATATGTGTGTATATTGTGAGGTATAGGTTTATATATATATGAATAAGACATTGCCTACAATCTATTTACAATAACATTCTTTAAAATTTATGATTATAAATCTGTGCTATTTCTAAAATCAGTGTGTGCGAACAAACAAAAATACATACATACATCACTGCACATGACTACATACATACATACATACATACATACATACGAAAGGTCACGCAAGCATGATCAGCTGTCGCGCTGGTCCAATGTTCGGCCACTAAGCATCGAACATATAGAGTACTCAAACAGCGGAAAATACTCATCTGATGCAATGCAGAGACTGGGACCCCTGAACACGAAGTGTTTCACAAGTGAGCGATCGGCTCTCTTCGTTAGAAACCGCGAAAAGCGCAAGGCGGCATCAACTCAGTCGCACAACGACAGCGGAACGATGAGCATGGGTGCATTTCTTTGCGCTCTGCGATCGTTTCAATGTGTGCGTGTATGTATGCACGGCCTGCGTATGAATGTATGAGTTGCTAGTGAAGTTTGGCAATAGGCAAATGCTTCGGCCAGCGCGCTGGCAGCCTGAAGTCAATTTTCTGTTTCGGCGTCGAGAGCCTAGAGACAGGCACAGTGGCCAAAAATGGTTTTTTTGCGCGAAAATTTTAAAACTTTTGAAAACATGTGTCTTGTTCTATGAGGATAATTTTATTTAGTAATTACATATAATGTATTCCGAATTTTTTATTTTAATTCATATATTTTGTCAATATTGGTAAACTCATGTACAAAAAAAAAATATAATTATCACAACTTTTTTTTTGATATTATAACTTTGCTCTACAAAATATAATATAATTATCAATTTTCAATCCCTCTTCTCAAAAATTAAACATAAATACACATGTTTTCTGATGCTAAAATTATTGCCGCCAAATAACCATTGTGGCTCACTGTAATTCGGTCTCTTAGCTCTCGATGACAAAAACAAAAACAAACACACAGTTGATTTCACGCTGGCCAGGCCCGTAGCTAAAAGTGTGCAGGGTGTGCGGTACAGAAGGGCTCTCAACAGTCAGGGGATCACTGTTACCAAACATAAAAATGTTATTAATGCGGATATATTTGAAAAATTTAATTCCTTTGGTAAACACAAATATATTTATTAATTAAGGTAATTTAAGTAGGAGTCCCTGATAAGTATTGCACAGGGGCCCGTAAAACCCTCACTACGGCCATGTGTCTCAGTCTTTTGGCTCTCGACGCCGAAACAGAAAATTGACTTCAGGCTGCCAGCGCGCTGGCCGAAGCATTTGCCTATTGCCAAACTTCAGTAGCAACGCATACATTCATACGCAGGCCGTGCATACATACACGCACACATTGAAACGATCGCAGAGCGCAAAGAAATTCACTCATGCTCATCGTTCCGCTGTCGTTGTGCGACTGAGTTGATGCCGCCTTGCGCTTTTCGCGGTTTCTAACGAAGAGAGCCGATCGCTCACTTGTGAAACACTTCGTGTTCAGGGGTCCCAGTCTCCGCAGTGCATCAGATGATGAGTATTTTCCGCTGTTTGAGTACTCTATATGTTCGATGCTTAGTGGTTCGGCTTAACTACACTAGCCTACAAAAACTTCAGAAAATTAGATTAAATATTCCTGCGATTGAAAATTATACGCTGGTAGAGTAAATAAAATATATTTTGTTATTATTTTATGTTATTAGCTTCAGTTGTTACCACAGTGGACAAGAAAATAAGTACATTTTTGATTAAATATAAATAGCTTAGCCTTCTGTTGGTAGTTTCAGTTACAGATAATGAAATACTATTGTTGGATTATAGAATGAATGCCATATACCGAAGAAATGTGTTATGATATAATAAATAAAGTTTAAGTTATAAAATAAATCTCTAAATGCCTGAATAATTCCTGAAGACATGGTAAGATGAATAGATAGGCAATTCTGTTTTTGGGATACTCTCTTACTGCCTCGCGCTGAGTATCATGGTTGGGTAGGGTACAGACTGAGAGCGTCGAACATCACCTCAGACGCCGCTCTACAATAGATGCCTGTTTGTGAAAGCCTTCCTACTTTTTTTTTTGGTACTTTTGGTCTTGATTTGATATAATTTTTTTTGGGGTTCAGCTCCCTTTGAGTAGTTTCAGAGGAATCCTAAATAAATTTTATGTACTGGAGTCGATGATCAGCAACAACCCACCCCACCCCGAACGAGCTTAGTGAACAAGATTATTCCGATTGCTGAGTACATTCGACTTGTGAACCTCCAGTTCACGAAACCATTACACCGGTCTCACATACATTTTTGGCGCCCAACCGTGTGAGGCCCTCTTTAGCCGTTAATTTTATAACACGATTTAATAACACCTACTTTCCAAATTTCTGTTTGCCGTTTGGACGTTATCACATAAATTTTTGGACCCAAACGTGTGAGGCTCTCTCTAGCCTTTAAAAGGATTTAATAACACCTACTTTCCAAATTTTTGCTTGCCCCGTTTGGATGCTTTCTTAAAATTTTGGCTTCCAAACGTGTGATTCCTCTTATGTCAAATAAAGTTTGGTTGTTTTACAGCTAAAGTAGATTTCCCCACACACACCTTTTGTGTAGAGTTGAAAAGTATTCATGCGTGTCTTGCCATCTGACGTTGCTAAGATATTCTTGTCTAGCTTCCGCTGGTACAGATACATTCGGTTAGAATTGTTTTACGGACTACGATTGTTGGATAATTCTGTATTAGGATTACCTTCCGAGAAACCATTGACTGTTCTTTTCCGATTTGAAAAAAATAGCAATGAACATCAGCTATACATATATGTATCTATATATATATATATATATGAATTCCTTCTCTCACATTATTGCTCGTTTTTTTTTCTTCGTTAGGTCTAGAAAATACCATTGTTTGATTACATCTCGTTGTGAAATACTGTTATTCCCAATTTCAGAATATTGATGTCAGAGCATTTATTGCCTACCAATACTGATTGCTAGTTTGACATATTTTTCTTTCGCTTCTAATTAAATAAGTGTGGACCCTAGTACCATAACATTTGATTGGATTATTTAGTTATTTTGTTTTCGTTAGAAGTTTAGTTTAGTTGTTGTCATGGAACTCGTGATCATGCTGCTTTTGCATACACTTGCCGAATAGCTTTACTAGATAGACGGCGCAAATTAAGATATTAAAACCTTTCGTTAAGTTCAATAGCCCTATATAATAAACACCTGCTTTTTACGAACTGCATCTTTTGTATTTTAATTGTACTATCTATTCATATGTCATTCAGGAAACCTTATATAATATTATGAAAATGCCTGTCCTTTGGCCATTACAGATAGTAAATTTGCTATCTGTAATCAGTTGATGTACAACACGCACCCATGCTACTCCTTAGCATGTTTGCATGTCTTTCACAAACTTTGCCAAGAAAATTGGATGGTCAGTCATTCTTGTTGCTATTCTTGTAATGTTGCCATTCAACCTAACGATCCTAAGCTGGTCGTCGGCAATTGTTCGCCTTCTAGAGCACACCTGATCGCACCGACTGCACAAAACACCTCGAGAGTTATGACTCGTAATTTGACCAAAGCTTTAGAACAAGTTCAAGGCCCAAGCACCTCGCATGATCTTGAGCCTCGTTCTTTAAATCAAAGTGCTGCTGCTTCATCAGTTTTCTACGTCAGTAACAGTCCTACTCAAGTAGCTCTAGTTAGATCCACTCGTGGTAGACAACGAGGAAGGTCTTTTCGCCCTCCAACCGCCCACCCCAACAACGAGATTGATTATACAGTTATCCAAAACATGATTGAACAAACTGTATCTCGATTAATGTCGTCTTTGAACACCCAAGCAAATCCAGTTCATGTTCAAGTCCCGTCTGAAACTCCGTCTCCCGTAACTTCATCCTTGTTCACCCGCAAGACTGCACATATTATGCAGAAGTGGAATTTACATTTCGTTGGATGCCCTGAAGGTTTAGGCGTGGAAGAATTCATATATAGGGTAAAATCACTAACAGATGAAACTTTGGATAGCGATTTTACGGCCATGTGCAAACATATGCATGTGCTATTTGCTGGCAAAGCCCGAGATTGGTATTGGAGATACCACAAGCAAGTCAACCGCAACTCTTCGCCAACACTATAAAGATTATCGCTCAGTTTTTATGTCTATGGAGTTAATACGATCGCGTAAGCAAAAGTTTGGAGAACCTTTCTCAGCTTTTTATGAAAGCGTGGCTTCGCTTATCGATAAATCCTCCATAAAAGTTACAGAAGAAGAATTAGTCGAAATTCTTAAAATAATTTGTTGCCTGACACACGTCAGAAATTACTATATCAACCTGTACATTCTGTAGGACATTTGCGTCGTCTTGTACAGATGAGTGAGAATTTATCGTACGAGCTCAACTGTCGAGCTGAGCAAGTATGAAAGTCAAAGCCTTTTACTCCTCCAAGACAAATTCACGCCCTTAAAGAATCATGTTCTGACAACACCCGGATGCCCCCGAAAGCATAAATTTTAACATTGCTAAGCCCGAACAGAGTACAACATCAGATTCGTCTGATCCCGTTTTTCTTTCGGTTGAGCAACCCTCTCTATCGTCTACTACTGTTCCTCTTTATCATCGCTCGTATGATGAGAGACTGAAAAACTATTTAGAAATTAAGAATCGTATCTTTAGTCAACCCATTAGTAATCGCGTTCGCCGATTAAAAACTTATTGTGCAAAAATTAAACAAATAATAATAATCAAGACTTACGTAGCTATGCAGAAGTTTCGTTTCTAGACTTCACAGAACTTGGTCTGTTAGATACTGGAGCGAATATCAGTTGCATAGGTTCCACTCTTGCTGCTAAAGACGTCTCAGCGATTGCACAATATAAACCATTGAAGTTGCATGTCAACACAGCAGGGGGAGAAAAACAAAATATTATCGGAGTTTTGGACGTTGAAGTATCATATAATAATTTGGTCAAACGAATCAAACTGTATGTTATTCCGTCAATAAAACAAAAACTTATCTTGTGTCACGATTTTTTTAAAATATTTCAGCTTGCTCCGAATATCATTGATTCACCCTCCGCTTCGTTAGACTCTACCGATCCGAATTCTTATCCATTGAGCCCCCAGCAGCTTCATCAGCTCGCTGTTGTTAAAGAGTTGTTTCCCAACGCATTAAAGAAACTTGGCCGATCTTCGTTTATCGAACATCATATCGATGTTGGAGAAGCAAAACCCGTCAAACAACGCTTCTATCCCGTCAGCCCAGCTTTTGAAAAGTTGCTTTATGACGAAATCGATCGATTTTGCGCGGAAATTCTATTTACATTGCGATGCCAGTGATTATGGCATTGGCGCAGTCCATATTCAGCTTTCCGATGACAAAGAAGAGAAACCTATTGCATATATAATATGTCAAAAAAATTAAGTAGCGCACAACGTAACTACAGCGTCACCGAACGTGAATGCTTGGCTGTCATCCTTGCTATAGAAAAGTTTCGTTGTTATCTAGAACTCCAAGAGTTCGAAGTAATCACCGATCACTCAAGCTTGGTGTGGCTTATGCGTCAACAAAACGTGTCTGCAAGACTCGCTCGTTGGATTTTCCGCCTACAGAAATATAAATTTTCCATTTCTCATCGTAAAGGAAAGGAATATGTTGTTCCCGATGCCCTCTCTCGTTTATGCGAACATGAAATCGCAGAATTAGATATGAGCCCAATAATTGATTTGAATTCACAAGCCTAATATACCACGCTTAAGAATCGCTATAGCGAAAATCAAGCCAGATTGCCAAATCTGAAAATCGTTGATAACTATTTGTACATTCGCACTGAGCATGCTTCTGGAGAAGATGTACAAGATAAACTTTCATGGAAGTTATGGGTTCCAGAAAGCTTTCGACTTGATGTTCTTAAACAAGCGCATGCTAGTTGTACCTCAGCTCATGCAGGGATGCACAAAACTATTGAAAAGATTCCACGTCACCTCTTTTGGCCTGGCTTGGCAAAAGATGTGAGAGAATATATACGCTCATGTGACAAATGTAAAGAGAACAAAGCCCCAAATTACACGCTTCATCCTCCCATGGGTGCTCATAATCCCACCTGTAGACCTTTCCAAAGACTCTACATTGATCTTTTAGGCCCATATCCACGAAGCAAAAATGGTCATGTAGGCTTATTAATCGTTCTTGACCACTTTAGTAAATATCATTGGTTACAGCCTCTTAAGAAGTTCACTTCTAAAGCTTTACAAGATTTCTTACTACACTAGATGTTTCACAGTTTTGGTGTGCCCGAAACCATTGTCAGTGACAACGGCACCCAATTTAAAGCCCATGAATTTAATGCCTTTCTCACCGAGATTGGTATTAACTATATCTATACCGCCTTATATTGGCCGCAAAGTAATGCCGCTGAACGTGTTAATCGATCTCTTTTAGCCGCTGTTCGTTCATAACTAAAGCACGATCAGACTGAATGGGATATTCATTTAACAAGTATCTCTTGTTCCCTTCGTTCGTCCGTTCATCAGTCTATCGGATATTCTCCATATAGAGCTTTATTTGGATTAGATATGATAACGCATGCCGTCGATTATAAGTTGCTAAAATCTTTATCACTGTTAGAAGATCCTGTTGTGCCTGTTTCTTACTCAGATAACTTAGCTTTATTAAGAAAAGATATTCAAGCTAACATTCGCCGAGCCCATGACAAAAATACAGCACAATATAACCTTCACAGTAGACCGGTGTCGTTTAAAGAAGGCCAGGAAGTATTTCGTCGAAATTTCGCACTCAGCAAGTTTACGCATAATTTCAATGCAAAACTTGGCCCACAATTCGTAAAATGTCGCATTGCAAGAAAGCTTGGTAACTGTTATTACCAATTAGAAGACTTGCAAGGAAAAGATATCGGTACTTATCACGCTAAAGATCTTTGTATCTGATTCCCGCTAATCTTTCCGTCTAACGGTGTCAGATTATCGGGTGGTGTAATGGTCGCCGTGGCACCATTGAAACGAATGTCAAAATTTGTCGTTTTATCGCAGTGATTTTGGTAGCGATAAAAATATTACTGATTTTGTTTATCTAAGTCCTCAACCTGGCTTAGCAACATAATTATGTCCACATAACAAACTAGCAAGATCGCATCAAACTTATTGCTTCGAACATGTTCGATGATGTTTGCTGTTGCCGTGCATATTGATCCCCTAGTTTCAAACCACCATCCGCTAATTCGAATTGTATGTCAAAGCTTCAAGCATAGGCTTAAGGGTCATGTTCCGCTCAGATGCATCTTTGTAGGTGCTGAATCACAGAAAAAGCTCTTCTTTGCAGAGAGCCTGGTCTATAAATGCTGCTACCCTTTTCTATTTGCCCTCTTTCTGATCGGTCGAAACTATAAGTGTCCACTCCACGTCGGTTAGCGCTGCGTTTGCTACACGTGTTGACTATATATTCATTTAAATGCGAAAAAAAAACACAATCTGAAGACATAACCACATTTGCCACGCCCATTTTTCTGGACCAGAAATCTGAAGACATCAGCCTTTCCGATCAGCTTAAGAGCCTATCATTGCTTGCTTTGTGCTCAGGAAAAGAAAAGGTATGTCACCCCCTCGCATTTTGCTTAATTTGATTGTTTTACTCTACAAGTCCCAGTTACCCAGCCTGCACCAGTCGACGACTTTGGTAGCCCACCTTTATACAGAGGCTTCTGCTTGACATTGGTGTGGGCTGTCGAGTTGGAAAACCACAAGTTCGCTTGGAGTGTTCAGCGCTGTCTCCAAATTCTGTTCTACCGAACATTGGTTAATATTGCCGAAATTCCCACCCTGGAAGTCTGTTGCGGCAGAAACATCCAACGTTGGATATCTTTCGACGTGTGCATCGCCTCTCCCTACACTGGGATCGAGCTTTATCGTGCCTCACCCCCCTTGCAACACAAGTGCAGCTGCGCAGCCACTAGAAGCTTTCTAGCGTCGGCTTATCTTTAGTTTAGTGATTAGTTTTCTTTGCTTGCACTCAGTCAGTGTATTTCGATTGTATATTTTTTTGATATTTGTTTTGGATTTAGATCCTCCGTGCAAAATATTGCCACCAGCAGTGAATATAGAAGTGTAAAAAGTGTAATTCCAATCAGGAAATGTTGACAATTGCGAATTTCGTTGCTATGTTTGCGGTGTATGTAAAGTAGTGAATTCGTCAATGTTAATTTCCATCTGATCACCGATCAATTATTTGAAAATTATCATATAACTTATTGCCCGTCTCTTAAATCTTAAAATTCCAAAAAAAAAACGAACTTATATGCAGAAACAAAGACATTTTAACTAATATTTAAAAGTGCTTAATACAACATCAATAACCATACAAACATCATACACACACACATCTACATCGTTGGAAGGCCTTTCATCGTGGAGATTCATGTAAGTGAGAAAATAAACCATTATTTATTTTATTGCTTAAATTTCAATGTTTTGCAATGACCATTTCGTTTTGATTGTTTTAATTTCTTTTGCAAGTAGATATAATTCGTACGTACGTATATATGCAAATTAATCAAACCGTTTTTAGGAGTTTGAAAAAAATATATTTTATTTGTGGAGAACAACTCCGTTTCTTCTGTGTACAAAATTAAGACTGGAGTTACAATATTGTTCTGAGGCCAAAGTAGCCTTTGAAGATGTCAAAGCTTCTGCTGATCGAGCTAAAGCTTAAAGCTCGTGATGCTGTTTGGACGCAGGAGGTTTTGTTTACAAATAAGCATTCGGTGTTTTGCGCGCTAGGCTTATTATTCTCAAGGAGGATTTGTTTACAAATAAACATTGAGTGTTTTGCGCGCTAGGCTTTTTTAAGCTGCGTGGGTGGTTTATTAATTCCAAGAAGAGTTACTCGTGACTCAATGGAAATTGTTTAAAATAGCGAAATATGAGGAGCTGAGAATGAATTGTCAAGAGTCCGAAAAGACTATGAAAAGTTGTTTACAATTTACATAAGGAACGCTAAGTAACTGAGGGTGATAACTCCCCACTTTCTTAAAATGAATCGTCCCCGATTCTAAAGGGTTTCTGATAATTGGACCACTTTATCGGTTAATGATTTTAAAGTGTCAGGGTCAACTTCTGATTTTTGAATAGTGTTACGTTTAGTAACTAAAGAATATTTAGTTTTTATGAAGTTAAAGATGTTCAAAAATAAATTGGGGAAAAGGTACTTAAGAAGCTTTGACATACAAAATACAAGCATGATTAAAATTATTACAAATGTTGTTTCAAAATGATTATGCTTAAGTGGTATAATAATTTGTGATAATATATTTGTATTTTGAAATTTAAGTTCGGAATTGTTGCTTTGTAAATATTCTCTTATCAGGTAACTTTTAAATCTATTGTTTTCGATATAGTTTAACAGTTTTTGTTTATTATTGGTATAAGTTATATTATTGATATCAACAATAAATTGAAAAGTAACTACATAAATGCCTGTAACAAATGTATGGTTGATATAGTTTGAACCGGATACTAGAATAGCACCGGCTGTAATAATTTCTACAGGTTTGTTTCTTTCTTTGATTTTCTTGCAAACTGCATATTTTTTTTATTAAGCATATCTACAAAGCAATTGTCTTTTTCTTGCATTTGACCAAAATTATTGTATAATTCTTTTTTGAAAGTTTTTATTGGGTAATAAGTGTCGTTGCATTTAGCGACTTTGTCGTCTATAATTAATTTGCCGTTTGCTTGAGATATGGCTTTTGCGTGAAAAAACTTACAACTATGTTTTACAATGGGATATTTTATGTAATATATAATTAAACCTTTGTGCGATAAAATTGAAAAAAAAGAAACATCCATTAGGTCTATTATAGTTATGTTATATTTTTCGTGAGTAAATATATCTGCCACATCATGGTTGTTTAGGATTTTTGAATATAAAATATTAGCTTTTGAGAATGATATTGCGTCTCGCAGATTTTGTAAGTCGAGTGACAATAATTTTAATCTCTGTTTTTTAATAGCAAATACTTCATTTAAATTTAAGTTTTCTAGTAAATTGGTTACTTTTTGAATTTCCTTAAAAATTGCAGAATTGATTTGGTTTGGTTTATTGTTGTTTTCGACCAAGTCATTGATTTTGTTTTGAATTGTGATTAAGTCATTGTGATCTGGCGTACCAGTTATCCATTTAAAAAATGGTGCCTAGTTCATTAATACCTCGTTTAATTATTTTATGTGGCGCAAGTTGAGAAAAAAGGGAACTGGCTAATTTTAAATTCAAATAAAAATCCCAATCTACACTGATGTTTCTATCCTTCACGTACTTTAACTCTTCTTCGATAATATATTTATAAAAACTTAAGTTAGTAACGTGGAAAAGTTCTCCATAAGTTTCATATAAAAATATGTTGTCTGCGTCTTCAAGTAAGACATATTCCTCGTTCGAGTAGTTTATAATATTAGAAATTGTTGAACCCAGTAATATTGGTGTAAGTAATATATATAAAATATTCATGCTAAAACAAAATAAAAAAAAATGCAAAATTTGATTAAAACTTAATGTTATCTTTATGAATTATTCGATTCTTGTTATTTATGATAACCTTATTTACTAAATGTTCCTTTACTGTTTGTTTTTTATATCTAGGTTGTAGTTTATTTCTTTCCCCATGCTTCTTTTCATAAATTATGTCTCCTACTTCATAATTTTTTGGTGTCCTGTTTTGATTGTGGTATTCTAACATTTTATTTTGAAGTGTTTTCAATTTGTTGGGTAAGTGGGTGTGATCAATTTTGTTAAACATAATGTCATTGGGTTTATTCTGTGTGGAAGATTGTATGGTGTTATTATATTCTCTGACAGCGCGATAAACTATTTCTTTATGGTCTAGAAGATTGTATTCTTCCTGAATACAGCGTGAAATTTCAATTAATGTTGAGTGTACTCTTTCTACTTGGCCATTGGTGAGACTATGTCTGGGATCTGCATAAAAAATGGTTAAGCCAGCACGCTCTATTGCTGATTTGAATTCGGCGGAAGAGAAACTAGGCTCATTGTCCATCATTATGGACTTGGCAAAAGGAAATGGTTGAATTAGTTCAAGAATTTTAAATTCCATATTGTATTTATTTTGAATTTCCTTAACTATTAAATACTTAGAGTAAGCATCAATACAAGTTAAAAAAATTAGTTTTTGGGCATAGAAAATGTCGATATGTAATTGTTCGCCTTCTCTTTCTGGAATTGGGGCTTTTGAAATTGGAATTTGTTTCGGATGTCTATTGTATTTATTTTCATTACAAACTTTACAATTACGAATGTGTTCTTTGAGCTTTTCATATAATTTAGGCCAGTAATAATATCTTAAAATCTGCTTTAAGTTTTCGTCGAAACCTCTTTTGAGCTCTAGCATGGGTTTCTTCTATTATTATTTGTTGGTCATCCCTATTTATGACATCGGATAAAAACTTTTTAGTATATAAAAACTTATTGGTAAATGTATTTTTAAGTTTAGTTTGGATTTCATATAAGTCCTCGGGGGTACAATGAATTCCTGTAACGATGTTTGGTTGTAAGAATTCTTTTAATATGGTTACTAAATTGTCCACAGTGTCTTATTCTATAATGTGTCTTGTTTTATCAAAATTGTTAACTTTTTCATGAATGGTAAACTTGTTTTTTGAAATAAGCAGTTGTTGCTTGAACTGATTTAAAGGCTTGTTAGTTTCTGATATGATTTCCTCATAACTACTCTCGGCAGAATGGACAGTTCCGCTGTCGGACGAACTACCTGAAATGTGATTTTGGTCAGTGATGTTGTTCATTTGTAACCTGGACAAAGCATCTGCGACAACATTAGTTTTACCTGGCTTGTATAATATCTTCGGAGAATACTCCTCGATAAATGCGTGCCACCTTTTCATTTTGGAATTGGGATTCCGCGCAGAAACTGCGAAAGAAAGTGGTTGGTGGTCGGTAATGATTTCCAAATTAACTACCCCATATAAGTAGTTACGAAGATTTTTTAATGCCCAAACTATGGCATAAAGTTCCCTCTCGTTAGTGACATAGTTTTGCTCAGTTTTATTGAGAGTTTTCGAAATAAAAGTGATTGGTTTGTTATCTTGTGAAAGAACAGCACCAATTGCTACATTGGACTCGTCTGTGGTTAGGACAAACTTTTTTGAATAATATGGTTGAGTTAGTTCAATCTGTGTAGTTAAATGGGATTTTAAATTGTCAAAAGCTGAAGTGCTTTCCTCATCTAAAGTAATTTCTATTTTTTTGGACATATGTTTAGATACCATTCCATTATGGCCTTGCAATAGTTTAGTGAGTGGTTTTGCTATAGAGGCATAGTTTAGTACAAATTTTCTATAGTAACCAGTTAATCCTAGGAAACCACGCAACTCTCTAATGTTGCGGGGGGTGGATACTCAACAATTGTTTTTATCTTCTGTGGATCGGTTTTAATTATCTTATGTGATACTAAGTAACCTAAGAATTCGGTTTCTTTCCGGAAGAACTTAGATTTTTCTATACTTATTTTCATATTTGCTACGAACAGTATGTCTATGATCTCCTTTAGATCATATAGATGTTGTTCCGCAGTTTCGGAAAAAACGATTATGTCGTCCACATATATGTGACATGTTTTTCCAATCTTTTCTCTTAAAATATTATCCATTGCCCGTTGAAAGATTCGTGGCGCATTCGCCAAACCGAAAGGCAATCGAAGGAATTCATACTTCCCGTTGTTGATTGAAAACGCAGTTTTCTCAATGTCATCGTCCTTCATGAGGATCTGATGGAAACCTGATTCTAAATCTATAGTTGAAAAGAAACGTGCTTTTCCTAAATTGGATAAAATTACCGATGGATCTGGCATTGGATATCTATCGGGTACTGTGTTTTCGTTAAGTTTTTTAAAATCGATTACTAGTCGAAAATATTTATATTATAAAAGTGGGTTATAATGCTATATCCATTAACTGTTTTGATTCTTTTCTTAATAACAAATTCTTCAGGGTTCTGATAAATACCTTTCCTTATATAGCAGGCTGTTGCGCCAGTGTCTATTAATAACTTAAGTCTTGTACCTAAGGTTCTGTCTCTGCGGAAGATGTAGGGGAGCTCTCCCCCTCTTCCTATAAAAAATGTTCTTCGTTCAAATTATTTACGCGCATTGCTTTTTGCGGTTGTTGTTGTGTTGAATGTTGGGTATACTCCCGCTTCAACGGGTGGGAGTTGTGACGATTGTCTTGGGGTCTATTATGGATCTGTAAAGATTTATCGATCTCCATTGGGATCGGTGGGGGTTGTGGAGTAGAATTGCCTTGGGCAAAAACGTTACTGTTCTTTTGTTGATAATTATTTTGGTTTCCTTGATTGAAACGTAGATTATTATCTTGTTGTTGATCTGGCTTTTCAGACTTCTTTTGAGTCTTAGGGTTTGAGTTACTCGTTGACTGAGAGCGAGCATAATAATTGTAAGCAAAATTTGCTCTTTGATAGTTAGACTCTAGCTCTTGAGCTTTAGCTAATGCATTTGGAAGGTTTTCTGGTTTAATAGAAAACAAAACTTGAGATAGATTGCCGTTCAGGCCTGTAATGAAAATTCGTAATGCGCTTTTAGAGTTCATTTCATTTATAACATCGGCTTTGTTGCCATATGTCATAATTGTTTTGTTAGTTAATAGGGTTAATTTCTTATTAACCAAATTGTAGTACTCAAGAACTGTCATATTGCCTTGCCTTAAGACACTAAGTTCTTGTTCAATAATATGAATTGGACGCCTATCACTATAAGCGAAGTCCAATCGTGCAAGTATTGCATCGAAGTTAAGTACTGTACCATGGTTGGTTAAAGTATCATTTGCCTTTCCTGTTATTTTGTTTCTTAAGATTATCAAGGCACCTACATATTTTCGGCTACCTTCTTTGTAAAGCTTCATGGCGCAGCACGCTGCTTCGTGCCAACTAACGTAACCTGCATAACTACCTGAAAATTCTGGTAACGATTTGATGACGTCGAATGACTCATCACACCTAATCAAATCATTTATTTGAGTAGGTTGATACTCTTCAACTGAATTGGAGTTATTATTTAATTGTAACCTCAATTCTGCAATTTCGTCTGCTAAGGCTTTAGTTTTGGTTGCTATTAATTCTGCGATTATATCTGCTGTCAAATTATTAGCCATTTTTATACCCTTCGACCATTGAAAATGGTCAAAAAAGGGTATACTAACTTTGTGCAAATGTATGTAACAGGCATAAGGAGGCGTGGGAGACCCCATAAAGTATATATATTCTTGCTCAGGATCACAAGCCGAGTCGATTGAGTCATGTCTGTCTGTCTGTCCGTCTGTCTGTGTGAACGCACAGATCTCAGCTATTATAAAAGCTAGATTTACCAAACTTGGCAGGAAGACTCCTGTGTACTATAAGCAGATGAAGTTTATTTCAAATGTTAGGTGCCACGCCCACCGCCCCCACAAATCAATAATTTAATTTTTGAACTTAATTTGTAAGCGCTGTATAAAAGATACAACTTTCTGACTTTAACATATACTAAGCTAAATGAAATATCTACGTAGTCCCCAAATTACAATCCAATCGAACAATAAACACTGAAGTTATTTAAGAAAGTATGAGCATAAAACCAAGTGCTTTTGTCAGCTAACAAGGGAGACGGGCGAGCGCGACGCGCGAGCGCCATGTGTCGGGATTAATTTCAAAGCATGTGCATATGCATATGTCTATGAATTTAACAAATTAAACTACACGGGAACATAGGTCGAAGGGTATCCCACTGTCGCGTTTTGCGCGACTGTTGCTCTCGTTAAGTTTGAAAAACCGCTTATTAGGTCGTCCAGCTTAATTTTAACAATAATAATAATAAAGAAAAGTTTATCGACGCTCACGTGGATGTCTTCCTTCTTGCTGAGGGTGTCTTCCTTCTTGCTGAGAGTGTCTTCCTTCTTGCTGAGGGTGTCTTCCTTCTTGCTGAGGGTGTCTTCCTTCTTGGGTTTAGTTTAATATGTTTGAATAGCACTTTTGAGTTTTTATTTAAAGAGCGTTTTTGAATATTTGCTCTCTTTCACTTCTTGGTTATGGGTGTTTTCGTTCTTGGTTTAGTTTGGTATGTTTGTGTAGCACTTTTGAGAGTTTTTTTATAAAGAGCGTTTTTGAATATTTGCTCTTTTTCCTTGGACACCTTTTTATTTACTTCAAGGTTCCTTTTTTTAAATAAATGTCTGTTTGTGAGTTCTTAAAGAGCGTTTTCGAATATTTGCTCTCTTTGTAACACAGGAAACCGGTCACTCGCGACACTGGGGAATTATGGTTGTTAATCCCTTTTTGTGTTATTTTCACTTGTAAGTCACTTAAGGATTTCGTTTATCCTTTTGTGTGTGATTCAACTGGAAAAATTTAACGCGAGCCCCACGTTGGGCGCCAATTAATCAAACCGTTTTTAGGAGTTTGAAAAAAATATATTTTATTTGTGGAGAACAACTCCGTTTCTTCTGTGTACAAAATTAAGACTGAAGTTACAATATTGTTCTGAGGCCAAAGTAGCCTTTGAAGATGTCAAAGCTTCTGCTGATCGAGCTAAAGCTTAAAACTCGTGATGCTGTTTGGACGAAGGAGGATTTGTTTACAAATAAGCATCGGGTGTTTTGCGCGCTAGGCTTATTATTCTCAAGGAGGATTTGTTTACAAATAAACATTGAGTGTTTTGCGCACTAGGCTTTTTTATGGTTGGGTAGGGTACAGACTGCGAGCGTCGAACATCACCTCAGACGCCGCTCTACAATAGATGCCTGTTTGTGAAAGCCTTCCTACTTTTTTTTTTGGTACTTTTGGTCTTGATTTGATATAATTTTTTTTGGAGTTCAGCTCCCTTTGAGTAGTTTCAGAGGAATCCTAAATAAATTTTATGTACTGGAGTCGATGATCAGCAACAACCCACCCCACCCCGAACGAGCTTAGTGAACAAGATTATTCCGATCGCTGAGTACATTCGACTTGTGAACCTCCAGTTCACGAATCCATTACACCGGTTCTCACAAATGTAAATTTGGTGCGAAATTTGGTCACAATAGTCCGATTAGCCGCTTAAGTGAGTTGATTAAAGTATATAAGTTGCTTTCTTCTTCTTGGCAAATGTTCGATGCCATACAAACTTTTTATACCCTTCGACCATTGAAAATGGTCTAAAAAGGTTATACTAACTTTAAACAGGCAGTAGCAGGCGTACTAGACAAGTCGATTGAACCATGTCTGTGCGTCCGACTACTCCTCCAAGTTCCACCAAGTTACTTCGCATGGACAATAAACACAAACACAATAAACACGCACCAGACTGTCGCCTTTTAGGAGACATATACGACCCTGGCAAGTGTCGAGTGCGCTTGACAGTAATGACAGAAGGGTACCAAATCATAGATCTTTGTTAAATTCCCGATAATTTGTAGGTTTATTATTATTAGTAAGAGAAAGTTTGGAAGGTGCGATACTGCGATGACAGTCGGTCATTTATAACTGAAAGTCCTTCCAAGTCTCCTTTGTCGAGGAGTTAACGATCTGCTACTACTTCCTTAGAATAACTGGACTGGATATTTAGCTCTGGGTTGAGGTGGCAGTGCAATACTATTGATCTACATGGTCTACATGGTTTGATGATCCTTATGTAACAAAAGCCCTCTATACCTCACTTGTTCGTCAAATTTTGGAATACGGATCATGCGTATGGTGTTCCCAGTACAGTTCTCATAAAAATCGCATTGAATCTGTAGATAATAATTGTTTATTATTCGCCTTAAGAGTCCTTAACTGGGATGGAAATTTAAGACCTCCATTCTTATAGCAGTAGACTTCTATTACTTAATTTACCTTTTCTAGCAAATCATAGAACCATGCTGGGTGTAGTATTTATTAATAACCTCATCCAAAGTGATATTGACAGTGTTGACCTGGTAATGCGTCTTCACTTCTCTGTCCCTTGTAGAATAACACGTAATTACTTACCACTAACTCTTCCTTCGAATTATGCCCTTCACGATCCGTTTAGGGTATTACTATATGGACGGACTAAAATAATCTATACTTTCTTATTCTAACACTTCTTCTGTTGCATGCCTAAAATTTGATATTCTGTCCTATCTTTCGAGAAATTAAGTTATCGTTCCTCGCAAATCTGTCCAATCCTTAGTTTTAATTCCATTCCCGCATTCTCTATTCGAGTTTCGAGTCGTATGTTCAGTGACTGTGCCGCTCGGGCAGTTGGGCGGCAGGTAGACTTTCGTGGTGTCTTGTGGTCGGCACGTAACATGGACCATTTCACTATACATCAGCTCAGCTGGTTGTACAATACTATTGATTTACATGGTCGCAGAACATCTTGCACAACCAAATAATGATGAATTTGATATGTTGATGTTTTGTGTAATCATAATGATTTGCTTATATCACCAATAGATACACACTCAATATAGCTGGCATCGAGAACTACGAGAGGTTGCAAATATCAATTCCACACTGCTGGTCGGAGCCGGCATTGGGTAATGTATTACGCAAAGAGATAGAGCCACCTGCTGTGCAGCAAGCAGCCTTCGATGACACAGTAAGCACCTTCATCACTTTATATATACTACTTTAAGTGCATCATTGAAATGTTTAACTGATATTACCTTATATAACAGCTATAAAATATGCATGTATCAGAAGGTGTTTACTTATTTTTATGGGGGACATTTTAAGCATTATTATCAACAACTTGTTTGTAAACTTTGTATAAATTAATGAAATTGGTTTCTTTTGTGTTTAAAGGTTTACCGGATGGATATAGCAAGGAATATTTGTGTACGTAACAGTTACTCAGAAATAGCTCCATTTCTCAATCAGAAGGTGGTGCCCGTTGTGCCCCCAATGTCGTCATTTAAAAACGCCGCTGATGTTCGTTCAAGCAATTCGCATGGAAGCCAATCAATATATAAGCATCGCAATAGCCTTCCAAACGTCTGTCTGATAGACATGTTCGATGAGAAACCACAGCCAGCACCGCTACAGGCACACCATCGAGAAACCTTCGATGAGCTCGTTAGGGAGAGGGAGAGGGATACAGACGTCGCAGTGTACGCCTTACCAATGCAAGCTTCCACAAATGCACCGGATGTAACAGCAAATCTGCATGATAGCCGAGCTCCTCCTAGTGATGATGATGGTTTCATAAATGGAAGACTTGAAATTCGTGTCATTCCCAAAGGTATATATATATTACAATCTTTTTTACATTCTTTCATTCATGCAATTGTATTCTTTGTATTTAAGAAAACTCGCACCTAGACGAGTCTGTCTACTACGATGCCTTAGCAGCCGCAATTAAAACTCCAAACACCAATACATTCCCTCCTTCAAATAGAGGGTCATCATTGCGTGATGCCATAGAAACAGCAGCATCCTTAGCAAACAGAAACAGAAACAAAAATTGTAATGAGGAAAAACTGAGAAACAACAAAGAATTGTCGCAGACTCCTCCCCCCCTCAACAACTTTAGTTCGAGCAGTCAACAATCCGGCGAGGCGAACAAGCTGAAGTTAAATGGAAATTCAAATGGTGATTCGGAGACGAGTCACATTAACAAAGCATTAAGCAAAGTCCAAAGTATGCCTGCTGCTACCTGCAGCAAAGTTCAAGGGGAAACAATATCATCATCGCTGCTCATGCCGAGTAAGATTCCAGTATTTAAATCAAATTTACGTCAATTGAAATGTGCTTCTTGGGCTGGCATCGATACTTCAACTGCCGCTGCCTCTGGAGCATATTTTCTACAGAATCCTACTCCTGATACCTTTCCACCACCTACTCTGGATATTACTGATAACCCAAAGAAAGGCCAACAACAACACTTTTCCATTACTTTAAACAATTCGCAAAACATTGCGGACTTAACACCAGGTTTGTCTAGTTTTTATCACTATTTGATAATGGTATGAGCTCTCACTCACAGAGCACTAGCAATTGAGTGAATTGGAATTGAGTTGAATTGACAGAATTCGAAGTAGACAATGAAATGAAATTGTATGACTGAGCTGTAACTCTTGAGACTCACAGCAGACTGGGGCTGAAGTAAAAGGGTCGAATGACTGAGAGCAAAACGGAGTGAAAACAGGCTTCGAATGTTTCGAATGAGTACTCCAATTTTTCTATACAGTATAATTTCCATTTAATTTAAGATTATTTCCCTTGAGCAGATTTCAAAAACTATTACATACAATTTACAACTGGTTTAAGTGTTTTCACATAGTAATATCATCTTTAAAAGCTAAATATATCCCTTTACTTCACATCTTTGCTTTACATCTCTTTCTAAGTTATCAGCTATCAGTATACAGGTTTACGGCAAGTACATCAAACCTTGTGAAGCACTAATGCTTTGTGGCAAACAGCACTAAGTAGAGATGGGCGCTGGCCTGTTTTTTGAGGCCCGGCCCGCCCCAGAACTTTTTCAAAGGGGGCCCGGCCCGGTCCGAACCAGACGCGAATTTTTGAGGCCGATATCGATTATAACATCATTATATTTTTTGCCCGGGGACCGACGGTAAAAAGCCCGGTAGCTGATTTTAGGCCCCGGGCCTAAAATTGTCGAGGCTCGGCCTGGGAGGCCCCGGGCCCTGCCCGGGCCGCGCCCATCTTTAGCAATAATTAATTGGTGTAGCAATAATTACGGAATGGGTCGTCAAGCAAGTCGTGCATTCAAAATGATTGATAACTCTCCCTTTGTTTCTTATCTTTTAAATGTTTGGGCAACTTATGGTGGCAACAATAACATTCATTGCACCTTTTTTATTATTTATTTTATGTTACATTAACTGAGCTTATCTACTTTATTTTATTACTACGGCCGCAATTCGAAAAATTCGAGTAGTTTCAACTCAGCAGCTCTTATTAAGAATTTCGTTTTTGTTCGTTCGTTGAATCGAACACGTTTATACTTCTTAATTCAAACCAAGTTGCCTATGCATGCCTACTCACTCAATTCATAATGAACCTTCTCCATTCTGATACAGATGTCTAATATGTACCATGATATAACAGTGTCTATTGTAGTCACCCCCTCTGCATTGTCAGTTCAGTAATGTAATAGGTAAGTATAACTTTGGTGGGTGTTTGGAAGCCCCTTTAGAATATCCAGTGAGTTCTTATTTACCTTGATTAGCTGCTTATACCTTTTCAAAGGTTATACCTTTTCAAAGGTTGTAGCATCAAAAGGTACTTAGATTGCTATAGACCTGGTGTATGGGCCCACGCATCTTTATCTCCTCTCTCAAGACCCTATCATTGAGCATTTGGTGCCTGTTTTAATAAGGGCATCTGCTTTCTGTCCCAGTATCCACCTCAGAGCGAGGTCGTTGGCCCTTCCTTGTCTTTCTAGTTCGCTTCTAAGCTCCATCACTAGTTTTGTCTAGTTAAGCACGTCTGCTTCCTCATCGCCTGGTATGTTTTTTTGTGCTAGTATCCACCTCAAGGTGAGGTCGTTGGCCCTTGCTAGTCTTTCTAGTTCGCTTCTAAGCTCCAGCACTCCGTTTGTCTAGTTACACACTTTCTAAAATTGTGTGCAATCAACTTTCCTTCATTATTTTCAAATCGGTAAAGTCAAATCTTTATGTGTTTTGTTATATTGTTCATATCTCCCTTAGGTTTACGCCGTCGTCGAGAATCTACCGAAGAGAAATATGTTGCGGACACAACACAATTAAATCTACGATTTCAAAGTCCACGAACTCGGACTTTTAGCAGGTAAATATCTATATAAATATCGTCTATAGAATGCCATAATAACATGATACTTTCTTTTGGAATATAAAACACGGTGTATACCAACAACCATATTGGGAAATTTTGACGATCAATTGTCGGATAACAGTGAAAATCAAATTGAAAAGGATATAGAAGAGGAGAATACAGGCTTCACAGCTGTTTCAAAGCAACTAAATGATATGGATTTGACAGTGAATAAGAATTCAAGAGACACTCTAAACCGCAATGAGATTTCTCCACCGCCGGGTGACCCGAAAATTGAAAACAGTGCACGATTACGTCGATATAGACATAATGTAGAATAATAAATGGCTTTAAAAATGGAAAAGCAATAATCTAATGGCATTATAATGCATCAAAAATAGATGATATAATTATGTATTATATCTTAATTTGATTGCTATGGTTGGAATTTGTAATTTGATATATATATATATATATATATATATATATATATATATATATATATATATATATATATATATATATATATATATATATATATATATATAATAGGCACAGTTAACGTATCTAGTTGAATGAATTGATGATGAAACTGTCATTTATTAAATTAATTCCCAATATCACATACACAACTTGACAGTTGAACCGGTGTCTTAACTAAACAATTTTAAACTATGTTTAAAATTATTGATACAATTGAATAAAAAACAAAATCACGTGCATTGATCATAGCAAAGATTTGATGTGCTGAATAAAAATACTACACATAATCCATAAACAAAAATACATTGTTTATAACGTTTTTCTATTTATATGTTTAAGTTTAGGGCATTTATGCTGATTCCTGTCGGTTGCGTTAGCTAATCAACTTTCCGATCAGTGCAAAATTGACTCTCTTCAGGTTTCTTCTTTTCTACGATCATGGCATTTAATACATATTAAGTTTAAGTTGTCATAATAATAAGGCAAAGAAATAAATCGGTTTATTTTACCCATACTACGAGAGGGTATATTAGTTTTTTCATCGGCAAGTAAATAAATATAAATGTATATATAAATTAAAAGATATTTTAATATTTTGAATTCAAAAAACACGTCGGGTTTTACTGGTGTTTATTTTGGAATTAATTTGAGTAAGTTGTACAATTATTAATTAAACCTATTCTCTGCCGACGTCGCTGATGTCGCCGAAGCCGTCGCTGCCGCTGCCGCTGTAGCTTTGCCGCTGTCGGTGTCGCTGATGGTGCGCACGTGGCGGATGCACTGCCGTCGTCAGTGTGCCTGTTCTTGCTGGTCTGTCGTTTGTTGTGCAATCGTTTGTGCAACTTCTCTCTGTTGGGCTGCGCTGGGCTTGTTGTTGTTTCTTGGAAATCGCTGACTGTCTGCATGTGGCGGATGTTCTGCATGCGGTAGAGTCATGATCGGGATATCATATTTGGTCTTAACTCCTCCCCCTTTAGACGCAGACGTCCTCGGATGCTCTTCTGGGTTGGTCCAGCAGGTGTCTTTGGTTTTGTTTCCGTTGTTTCGACTTCCTTGTTTAGCTGGTGGCCCATGTGAGATAGCTTTTGTTTTGCTATCCAGCCAACTACCGCAATGAGTGCCAAAAGCAGACTCCCTGACACCGAGACGTTGATTGTTTGTGTCCTGGTGTTGTCGTCTCTTATCATCCCGAGCTCCTTGGTATTGTTGATATTGAATTCCTTTAGCATTTGTAGAGAAAGGAGTTCTTCTACCTTGCTCTCTCGTGCTTTGATTTGAAGCACTGGGGGTGTAGCTTCGGCGTATGTCATCATCTTTGTCTCGTACACGTCATTTGCTATGACGATCGTAGAGTTCCGGGATTGGACTAAGAACGTTCCCTCCAAGGTTGTCTCCTTTCTATCGATGAGGACGGTGCCTCTGAAGTCATTCAGAAGGATGGTGCCGGTTAGGATTTCCTCGTGGTCCGCTACATGTTGGCTATTGATGCTCTTGCAGTTCGGTGTGCGGCTTCTCAGTAGCGGTGTAATGTAAGTGTCGTTGCTTAGGTCTACTAGGTTTATTTTATTACAGATTGACTTATCGTTATGTGTTTCATAATTCCCTTTAAGGCCATAAATTATTTGGCTACATTGAATAATTTTAGTGTGTTTTATATCGTAAATTATTTTACCCTTTTTTATAGGTTTTAGAATTCTGTGTGTGCAGGTTTCGTTAGAAATTAAAGGTATGCTAATAATGTACAACAGGCTTCTGCCGTTGGTGGCTATTTTTATTTTGGAAAATTCAAGCAGTTCTTCTAGTTCTTCTCACGTTTGTGACTTCTTTCTGCGTGTATCTAGTTTTGTAATTGTTAAAGTGCTGTGGGTAAATATTCTGAATTTTGCTCATTGTTCTGGTGTGAAGATCCCGTTTACGATTTTTAATCTAGGTGTTTTTAAAATCTCCACCAGATTTTCCTCAGAATATGATTTCTTTTTATACCCTTCGACCATTGAAAATGGTCAAAAAAAGGGTATACTAACTTTGTAAAAATGTATGTAACAGGCAGAAGGAGGCGTGTGAGACCCCATAGATATTCTTGCTCAGGATCACAAGCCGAGTCGATTGAGGCATGTCTGTCTGTCTGTCCGTCTGTCTGTTTGTCTGTGTGAACGCACAGATCTCAGCTATTATAAAAACTAGAGTTACCAAATTTGGCAGGAAGACTCCTGTGTACTATAAAAAGATCAAGTTTATTTCAAATGTTAGGTGCCACGCCCACCGCCCCCACAAATCAATAATTTAATTTTTAAACTTAATTTGTAAGCGCTGTACAAAAGCTACAACTTTCTGACTTTAACATATACTAAGCTGAATGAAATATCTACGTAGTCTCCAAATTACAATCCGATCGGACAAAATTCACAGAAGTTACTTAAGAAAGTATGAGCATAAAACCAAGTGGTTCTGCCACCTAACAAGGGTAGCAGGAGAGCGCGACGCGCGAGCGCCATCTGTCGGGATTAATTTCAAAGCATGTGCATATGCATATGTGTATGAATTTAATAAATTAAACTACACGGGAACATAGGTCGAAGGGTATCCCACTGTCGCGTTTTCCGCGACTGTTGCTCTCGTTTATTATGTGCCTATGAAAAGTAGGGAAGGGGATTTCGAACGACTCTTCCTCCTCGTCTGATATCAGGAGAAATACTTGGTTTTTGAATACATTAATGGGGACATTTTCGACTGGTATCAAATTATGGTAAGAACTTTCGTCGCTATGAACCGTTGCCGTTGTACTATTTATTTGGGGGCTTGTTGGGATTCTGGAAAGAGCGTCGGCTACTACGTTAGAGGTACCCGGCTTGTATCATAGCTCGTGGTTGTATTCCTCTAAATAGCTTTCCTACCTTTTAAGTTTCCCGTTATGGTTCATTGAAGTAAGAGCAAAAGTCAATGGTTAGTGATCAGTGTATATTACCTTGGCGGTACCGTAAAGGTACATTCGTAGGCTCAGAAGTGCCCAAGCTATTGCTAGAATTTCTTTCTCATTTGCTGCGTAGTTTTCTTCGGTCTTCGAGAGCGTACGGGAAATGAAAGTGATCGGTCGGGATTCCTGTTGTAAGACGGCGCCTATGGGAAGTTTGAGGCGTCCGTTGTTAACTTGAATTCCTTACTAAAGTCTGGGTATGCCAGTATGACGTCTTGTGAGGCTAAAGTTCTCCTTATCCTATCAAACGCGCTTATCGTGTCCCTGTTCAAATCTATCTTTGTTTTATTTGAAATATTTTTTGGGAGGCGACCATTCTCGCCTCTCAATAGGTTCGTCAGTGGTTTTGCAAGTTTAGCATTGTCGCGTATAAAACGCCAATAATCACTTGCCAGACCTAGGAAAGATCTAAGTTCCTTTAGTGTTGTGCGGATCGGAAATTTTTCTATTGCTTTTACTTTATCAGAGTTTGTTTTAACGCCTTTTTGTGAGATAGTGAATCCCAAGAAATTTACCTCCTCTTTGAAGAACTCACATTTGTTCATCTGCACTTTCATATTCGCTTTTTCTAGTGTGGCAAATATCTTATCCAAGTGCGTGGCATATTCGTTTTCGGACCGACTAAAGACGATGATATCGTCAGTATACACGTAGCATATTTTTCCTACGTGTTCCCTTAGAATGTCGTCTAAGGCTCTCTGGGAAATAGACGGTGAGTTCTTTAAACCGAAAGGTAATCGGGTGAATTCGAACTTTCCGCCGTTGATTGCGAATGCAGTTTTTTCTATGACCTTTTCTATAAGCGGTGTCTGGTGTAATCCGCTTTTGAGATCTAGAACGGAGAAATATTTATTGTCGCCCAATTGTGCGATTATTTCTCCAATCTCAGGGATAGGGTACCTATCCGAAATACAATAGTTACGGACCTGAGTTTTCGATAGTCGATGACTATCCTATAATTCTTTTCTCCAAACGCGTCTCTTTTTTTGGGGACTATCCATACGGGCGCGTTGTATGGTGACCGTGAAGGTCGTATTATGTCGTGCAGCAATTGTCCCATCTGCTTTTCTACCTCGAGCCTTAAAGAAGTTGGATACGGGTAGTGTTTGCTATACACTGGTGCATCCGATGATGTCCTTATTTCCCCTATAACTCTGGTAGTGTAAGTTAATCTTTCATCTGGGTCCGCAAATAAGTTCGAATGTTTCTGAGTAAGTGAAATTATAAGATTTTTCTGACTGTTCGACATATGCTCCATTCTGAGCCTTATGTTGTTTACTGATTGTATCACTAGTTGTTTCACTCGGATACTATAGTTTCCGTTTAGTGTTAATCTATTGTTTTTAACGTTAATAACCGCGTTTAGTTGTCTTAGTGTGTCGTTCCCTACAATGCCTTGAAAAGTCTACAGTGTAGGCAATAAGAAAAATTTGATGGGTATATCTCTGTTATTGAACAGAGTGAGAAAAGTATGGTGGGTTATTGGGGTTTGTCCTCCCACAGACAAATTTCTCTTCATTCTTTTTTGGATGTGGAACCAGATTTGGTTGGATGTAGTTTTGGTTCGATCCGGTGTCTATGAGAAAATTTAGTTTAGTGCCATCTTCCATGACACATTGGAAGTATGGCAGAGATGACTTGTTCAACCTAAAAAATGAACTTCCGAAGCGTCGACGGGAGTCGACTCCCTTTCCGGTTCGTTTTCTTCAGATTGCTGGTCATATAGGCCCGTAATGCCTTTGGAATCGGCGATAGCGAAATAGGCCTGTTCCTCAGGGTCAAGGTAGTAAAGGGCGCCCTCGACTCCCTCGGATGCCTCTTCTGGGACCCCCGTGGCAATGTGAAACTGTCTAAGGATTTTAGGTGGAGCTTTATTTAATCGGGGCAGTTTCCCAGAAAAGTCGTTAACATTAGGTCTGTTCATGTAATTGACGTTGCCCGAATGGATCCATCTGATAGTTTTGATTCGTGGGATACTGGGGTTGTTGATCGTGTTTCTGTTGGTCAGCGTTTCCCGTTTGCCAGATCTGCGGATTCCCGGTAGTGCGTGGGTCTGTCGTGTGTTGAGGAGCTAGACTATAATATAGTCAAGGGTTGAAAGCTCTCCAATTTCCCGCAGAGTCTGCCGTAAACAATCTCCTTGATGGGCCTGTTAAGAACAGGCGGCTGCGCTTGCCTAGGAGGCAAAGGAGGAGCGTGCTGTCTGAATTTGGGCGTGAACGCGATCCTTTGTTCCTGATTGTCGACCAATTCACACAAATGAAAGGCGTGACCGAGTTCTCTGGGTTCTTTGATAGCCAAGAGTCTGGGCACGTCTCCATTTAATCCCCGTATGAAAGTATCTAAGGCCTTTTCCGGATAAATTTGTTTCAAAGCATCAACTCTATCAGGTTTTAATTCAGGTACGCTGATTTGATTAAGGATCAGCGATAGCTGATAGTAAACGGCCTGATAGAATTCGGTAATGGTCTAGCGCCGTTGAGTCATCGAGAACAATTGATACTCTAAGGTCTTGAAGTCGCGTTTGTCGGCGAACTGATCTGTCAGGTATTTTGCAATCACCTTCCAGTTCAGAGGGGTGTTATAGGATTCTAGCGCGGCATCGGCCTCCCCGTTGATTTGCTAATCGCCAACGTCATCAAATAATATGCGTTGGTATTTTCCCTACCCTCGTACAAACTCATTATTCTAGATACGTTCAAGAGAAATAGAATCGTTTATTTTATCTGGATTTAACTAATAGATGATTTCGGTTTTTTTATATCTCGATAGATATTTCGTTAAATTCTTTAAACTTATTGTATACTTCTTTTTAATATATTGTAGTACAATAATTGTACTTTAAGTTATACTACTTATTTTCGACTTATTTTCGATAGGTGTTTTGTCTCATTAAATTCTTTTCAAATTATTTTTCTTTTCTTTAATTCTTCATTTTCAAAATAGTGTTTGTTATACCCTTCGACCATTGAAAATTGTCAAAAAAGGGTATACTAACTTTGTGCAAATGTATGTAAAAGGCATAAGGAGGCGTGGAGACCCCATAAAGTATATATATTCTTGCTCAGGATCACAAGCCGATTGAGCCATGTCTGTCCGTCTGTCTGTGTGAACGCACAGATCTCAGCTATTATAAAAGCTAGAGTTACCAAATTTGGCAGGAAGACTCCTGTGTACTATAAGCAGATCAAGTTTATTTCAAATGTTAGGTGCCACGCCCACCGCCCCCACAAATCAATAATTTAATTTTTGAACTTAATTTGTAAGCGCTATATAAAAGATACAACTTTCTGACTTTAACATATACTAAGCTGAATAAAATATCTACGTAGTGTCCAAATCACAATCTGATCGAACAATAAACACAGAAGTTATTGAAGAAAGTATGAGCATGCAACCAAGTGCTTCTGTCAGCTAACAAGGGAGGCGGGCGAGCGCGAAGCGCGAGCGCCATCTGTCGGGATTAATTTCAAAGCATGTGCATGTGCATATGTCTATGAATTTAACAAATTAAACTACACGGGAACATAGGTCAAAGGGTATCCCATGGTTGCGTTTTGCGCGACTGTTGCTCTCGTTTTTAAACTTATTTTTCTAGCTTGCGCGATAAATAACATTTTTGGCGACGATCCTTCGATGACCCCTTGAGTTTACTCCTTTTTGTCTCACGTTGGGCAGCGACGTAGCGGTGTTCAGATGGGGGTGACTCGGGACCCTTGGTGGCACTGAGTTCCTTCGAAGGCTCCTGCGAAAAAAGCACGTCGGGTTTTATTGGCGTTTATTTTGGAACTGATTTTATTAAATTTTACAATTATTAATTAAACCTATTCTCTGCCGACATCGCTGATGTCGCCGAAGCCGTCGCTGCCGCTGTAGCTTTGTCGCTGCCGCTGTAGCTGCGCCGTTGTCGCTGATGGTGTCCGATGTCGTTGGCGTTGCCTTGACTTGGCCGGTGCAGACATTCTGCTGATGCAGCGCACTTGGCGGATGCACTGGCGTCGGCAATGTGCCTCTTCTTGCTGGGCTGTCGTTTGTTGTGCAATCGTTTGTTGTTCAACTTCTCCCTGTGGGGCTGTGCTGGGCTTGTTGTTGTTTCTTGGAAATCACTGTCTGCATGTGGCGGATGTTCTGCATGCGGTAGAGTCATGATCGGGATATCATATTTGGTTTTAACTTATATAAATATATCATAAATTCCATTTAAAATCAATAACAGTATTGGGAATTATAGCTTTTTATACCCTTCGACCATTGAAAATGGTCAAAAAAGGGTATACTAACTTTGTGTAACACGCATAAGGAGGCGTGGGAGACCCTATAAAGTATATATATTCTTGCTCAGGATCACAAGCCGAGTCGATTGAGCCATGTCTGTCTGTCTGTCTGTCCGTCCATCTGCCTGTGTGAACGCACATATCTCAGCTATTATAAAAGCTAGAGTTGCTAAATTTGGGAGAAAGACTCCTGTGTACTATAAGAAGATCAAGTTTATTTCAAATGTTAGGTGCCACGCCCACCGCCCCCACAAATCAATAATTTAATTTTTGAACTAAATTGGTAAGCGCTGTATAAGAGATTCAACTTTCTGACTTTAACATATACTAAGCTGAATGAAATATCTACGTAGTGTCCAAATCACAATCCGATCGAACAATAAACACAGAAGTTATTTAAGAAAGTATGAGAATAAAACCAAGTGCTTCTGTCAGCTAACAAGGGAGACGGGCGAGCGCGAGCGCCATCTGTCGGGATTAATTTCAAAGCATGTGCATATGCATATGTCTATGAATTTAACAAATTATACTACACGGGAACATAGGTCGAAGGGTATCCCACTGTCGCGTTTTGCGCGACTGTTGCTCTCGTTTTAGGCCATGGATTTAAAAAAAATTCATGGTCTATTGTGTTTGTCGGAACGGAAATGTGCGTAACAGGCAGAATGAGGCATCTCCGACCCCATAAACTATATATTCTGAATTAGTATCAGTAGCCGAGTCGATTGACCCATGTCTGTCTGACCGTCTGTCTGTCTGTATGAACATCTGGATCTCAGAAACTATAAGAGCTAGAGTCATCAAATTTTGTGACAACATACTTATATATTGCAGTGTCTCAAAGTTTTTTTCTTAAAATCAGTAATAACTATTTAAAAACTACAATATTAACTCAACAACCAAAGTTGTATATGTTACATGACAAATACCTTGCCACGGGCGTTATGTGAAAATTTCATAAGAAATAAGATACGAGTATATGTTTAATATCAAAATATATAATATAATTATTACATTATGTACTTACCTGCTTCTGTACCGTGGGGTCAAGATGAATTCTGGATGTTTTTGTTATCAAATCACGCGACAGACTTTTACTTGACGTTGATCCCAAAATTCCACTTTCCGATAGATACTTTTGTACCTTATCAATATTATTAACTCCTTGTTCGATTGTGCTATATCATTACGATAATTTTTGGCTAAATCTGGATTATCATTTATATGCACATTAACATTTAAATCAATTAAACACGGCTTTCTGCCCAAGACTGGGTAAGTAGAAGACAAACTTGTTTCTACTTTAGAGTTGATTTCATTCGAATTGATTTGGAAAGATAAAAGGTATTCTTGCAAAAATAAATGTTTTGCTTTTTATACCCTTCGACCATTCAAAATGGTCAAAAAAGGGTATACTGACTTTGTGCAAATGTATGTAACAGGCATAAGGAGACGTGGGAGACTCCATAAAGTATATATATTCTTGCTCAGGATCACAAGCCGAGTCGATTGAGCCATGTCTGTCTGTCTGTCCGTCTGTCCGTCTGTCTGTGTGAACGCACAGATCTCAGCTATTATAAAAGCTAGAGTTACCAAACTTGGCAGGAAGACTCCCGTGTACTATAAGCAGATGAAGTTTATTTCAAATGTTAGGTGCCACGCCCACCGCCCCCACAAATCAATAATTTAATTTTTAAACTTAATTTGTAAGCGCTGTATATAAGATACAACTTTCTGACTTAAACATATACTAAGCTAAATTAAATATCTACGTAGTCCCCAAATCACAATCCGATCGATCAATAAACACAGAAGTTATTGAAGAAAGTATGAGCATACAACCAAGTGCTTCTGTCAGCTAACAAGGGAGGCGGGCGAGCGCGATGCGCGAGCGCCATCTGTCGGGATTAATTTCAAAGCATGTGCATATGCATATGTCTATGAATTTAACAAATTAAACTACACGGGAACATAGGTCGAAGGGTATCCCATGGTTGCGTTTTGCGCGACTGTTGCTCTCGTTTTTAAACTTATTTTTCTAGCTTGCGCGATAAATAACATTTTCGGCGACGATCCCTCGATGACCCCTTGAGTTTACTCCTTTTTGTCTCACGTTGGGCAGCGACGTAGCGGTGTTCAGATGGGGGTGACTCGGGACCCTTGGTGGCACTGAGTTGCTTGGAAGGGTCCTGCGAAAAAAGCACGTCGGGTTTTATTGGCGTTTATTTTGGAACTGATTTTATTAAATTTTACAATTATTAATTAAACCTATTCTCTGCCGACGTCGCTGATGTCGCCGAAGCCGTCGCTGCCGCTGTAGCTTTGTCGCTGCCGCTGTAGCTGCGCCGTTGTCGCTGATGGTGTCCGATGTCGTTGGCGTTGCCTTGACTTGGCCGGTGCAGACATTCTGCTGATGCAGCGCACTTGGCGGATGCACTGCCGTCGGCAATGTGCCTCTTCTTGCTGGGCTGTCGTATGTTGTGCAATAGTTTGTTGTTCAACTTCTCCCTGTGGGGCTGTGCTGGGCTTGTTGTTGTTTCTTGGAAATCGCTGTCTGCATGTGGCGGATGTTCTGCATGCGGTAGAGTCATGATCGGGATATCATATTTGGTTTTAACTTATATAAATATATCATAAATTCCATTTAAAATCAATAACAGTATTGGGAATTATAGCTTTTTATACCCTTCGACCATTGAAAATGGTCAAAAAAGGGTATACTAACTTTGTGTAACACGCATAAGGAGGCGTGGGAGACCCTATAAAGTATATATATTCTTGCTCAGGATCACAAGCCGAGTCGATTGAGCCATGTCTGTCTGTCTGTCTGTCCGTCCATCTGCCTGTGTGAACGCACATATCTCAGCTATTATAAAAGCTAGAGTTGCTAAATTTGGGAGAAAGACTCCTGTGTACTATAAGAAGATCAAGTTTATTTCAAATGTTAGGTGCCACGCCCACCGCCCCCACAAATCAATAATTTAATTTTTGAACTAAATTGGTAAGCGCTGTATAAGAGATTCAACTTTCTGACTTTAACATATACTAAGCTGAATGAAATATCTACGTAGTGTCCAAATCACAATCCGATCGAACAATAAACACAGAAGTTATTTAAGAAAGTATGAGAATAAAACCAAGTGCTTCTGTCAGCTAACAAGGGAGACGGGCGAGCGCGAGCGCCATCTGTCGGGATTAATTTCAAAGCATGTGCATATGCATATGTCTATGAATTTAACAAATTATACTACACGGGAACATAGGTCGAAGGGTATCCCACTGTCGCGTTTTGCGCGACTGTTGCTCTCGTTTTAGGCCATGGATTTAAAAAAAATTCATGGTCTATTGTGTTTGTCGGAACGGAAATGTGCGTAACAGGCAGAATGAGGCATCTCCGACCCCATAAACTATATATTCTGAATTAGTATCAGTAGCCGAGTCGATTGACCCATGTCTGTCTGACCGTCTGTCTGTCTGTATGAACATCTGGATCTCAGAAACTATAAGAGCTAGAGTCATCAAATTTTGTGACAACATACTTATATATTGCAGTGTCTCAAAGTTTTTTCTTAAAATCAGTAATAACTATTTAAAAACTACAATATTAACTCAACAACCAAAGTTGTATATGTTACATGACAAATACCTTGCCACGGGCGTTATGTGAAAATTTCATAAGAAATAAGATACGAGTATATGTTTAATATCAAAATATATAATATAATTATTACATTATGTACTTACCTGCTTCTGTACCGTGGGGTCAAGATGAATTCTGGATGTTTTTGTTATCAAATCACGCGACAGACTTTTACTTGACGTTGATCCCAAAATTCCACTTTCCGATAGATACTTTTGTACCTTATCAATATTATTAACTCCTTGTTCGATTGTGCTATATCATTACGATAATTTTTGGCTAAATCTGGATTATCATTTATATGCACATTAACATTTAAATCAATTAAACACGGCTTTCTGCCCAAGACTGGGTAAGTAGAAGACAAACTTGTTTCTACTTTAGAGTTGATTTCATTCGAATTGATTTGGAAAGATAAAAGGTATGCTTGCAAAAATAAATGTTTTGCTTTTTATACCCTTCGACCATTCAAAATGGTCAAAAAAGGGTATACTGACTTTGTGCAAATGTATGTAACAGGCATAAGGAGACGTGGGAGACTCCATAAAGTATATATATTCTTGCTCAGGATCACAAGCCGAGTCGATTGAGCCATGTCTGTCTGTCTGTCCGTCTGTCCGTCTGTCTGTGTGAACGCACAGATCTCAGCTATTATAAAAGCTAGAGTTACCAAACTTGGCAGGAAGACTCCCGTGTACTATAAGCAGATGAAGTTTATTTCAAATGTTAGGTGCCACGCCCACCGCCCCCACAAATCAATAATTTAATTTTTAAACTTAATTTGTAAGCGCTGTATATAAGATACAACTTTCTGACTTAAACATATACTAAGCTAAATTAAATATCTACGTAGTCCCCAAATCACAATCCGATCGATCAATAAACACAGAAGTTATTGAAGAAAGTATGAGCATACAACCAAGTGCTTCTGTCAGCTAACAAGGGAGGCGGGCGAGCGCGATGCGCGAGCGCCATCTGTCGGGATTAATTTCAAAGCATGTGCATATGCATATGTCTATGAATTTAACAAATTAAACTACACGGGAACATAGGTCGAAGGGTATCCCATGGTTGCGTTTTGCGCGACTGTTGCTCTCGTTTTTAAACTTATTTTTCTAGCTTGCGCGATAAATAACATTTTCGGCGACGATCCCTCGATGACCCCTTGAGTTTACTCCTTTTTGTCTCACGTTGGGCAGCGACGTAGCGGTGTTCAGATGGGGGTGACTCGGGACCCTTGGTGGCACTGAGTTGCTTGGAAGGGTCCTGCGAAAAAGCACGTCGGGTTTTATTGGCGTTTATTTTGGAACTGATTTTATTAAATTTTACAATTATTAATTAAACCTATTCTCTGCCGACGTCGCTGATGTCGCCGAAGCCGTCGCTGCCGCTGTAGCTTTGTCGCTGCCGCTGTAGCTGCGCCGTTGTCGCTGATGGTGTCCGATGTCGTTGGCGTTGCCTTGACTTGGCCGGTGCAGACATTCTGCTGATGCAGCGCACTTGGCGGATGCACTGCCGTCGGCAATGTGCCTCTTCTTGCTGGGCTGTCGTATGTTGTGCAATAGTTTGTTGTTCAACTTCTCCCTGTGGGGCTGTGCTGGGCTTGTTGTTGTTTCTTGGAAATCGCTGTCTGCATGTGGCGGATGTTCTGCATGCGGTAGAGTCATGATCGGGATATCATATTTGGTTTTAACTTATATAAATATATCATAAATTCCATTTAAAATCAATAACAGTATTGGGAATTATAGCTTTTTATACCCTTCGACCATTGAAAATGGTCAGAAAAGGGTATACTAACTTTGTGTAACACGCATAAGGAGTCGTGGGAGACCCCATAAAGTATATATATTCTTGCTCAGGATCACAAGCCGAGTCGATTGAGCCATGTCTGTCTGTCTGTCTGTCCGTCCATCTGCCTGTGTGAACGCACATATCTCAGCTATTATAAAAGCTAGAGTTGCTAAATTTGGGAGAAAGACTCCTGTGTACTATAAGAAGATCAAGTTTATTTCAAATGTTAGGTGCCACGCCCACCGCCCCCACAAATCAATAATTTAATTTTTGAACTAAATTGGTAAGCGCTGTATAAGAGATTCAACTTTCTGACTTTAACATATACTAAGCTGAATGAAATATCTACGTAGTGTCCAAATCACAATCCGATCGAACAATAAACACAGAAGTTATTTAAGAAAGTATGAGAATAAAACCAAGTGCTTCTGTCAGCTAACAAGGGAGACGGGCGAGCGCGAGCGCCATCTGTCGGGATTAATTTCAAAGCATGTGCATATGCATATGTCTATGAATTTAACAAATTATACTACACGGGAACATAGGTCGAAGGGTATCCCACTGTCGCGTTTTGCGCGACTGTTGCTCTCGTTTTAGGCCATGGATTTAAAAAAAATTCATGGTCTATTGTGTTTGTCGGAACGGAAATGTGCGTAACAGGCAGAATGAGGCATCTCCGACCCCATAAACTATATATATTCTGAATTAGTATCAGTAGCCGAGTCGATTGACCCATGTCTGTCTGACCGTCTGTCTGTCTGTATGAACATCTGGATCTCAGAAACTATAAGAGCTAGAGTCATCAAATTTTGTGACAACATACTTATATATTGCAGTGTCTCAAAGTTTTTTCTTAAAATCAGTAATAACTATTTAAAAACTACAATATTAACTCAACAACCAAAGTTGTATATGTTACATGACAAATACCTTGCCACGGGCGTTATGTGAAAATTTCATAAGAAATAAGATACGAGTATATGTTTAATATCAAAATATATAATATAATTATTACATTATGTACTTACCTGCTTCTGTACCGTGGGGTCAAGATGAATTCTGGATGTTTTTGTTATCAAATCACGCGACAGACTTTTACTTGACGTTGATCCCAAAATTCCACTTTCCGATAGATACTTTTGTACCTTATCAATATTATTAACTCCTTGTTCGATTGTGCTATATCATTACGATAATTTTTGGCTAAATCTGGATTATCATTTATATGTACATTAACATTTAAATCAATTAAACACGGCTTTCTGCCCAAGACTGGGTAAGTAGAAGACAAACTTGTTTCTACTTTAGAGTTGATTTCATTCGAATTGATTTGGAAAGATAAAAGGTATTCTTGCAAAAATAAATGTTTTGCTTTTTATACCCTTCGACCATTCAAAATGGTCAAAAAAGGGTATACTGACTTTGTGCAAATGTATGTAACAGGCATAAGGAGACGTGGGAGACTCCATAAAGTATATATATTCTTGCTCAGGATCACAAGCCGAGTCGATTGAGCCATGTCTGTCTGTCTGTCCGTCTGTCCGTCTGTCTGTGTGAACGCACAGATCTCAGCTATTATAAAAGCTAGAGTTACCAAACTTGGCAGGAAGACTCCCGTGTACTATAAGCAGATGAAGTTTATTTCAAATGTTAGGTGCCACGCCCACCGCCCCCACAAATCAATAATTTAATTTTTAAACTTAATTTGTAAGCGCTGTATATAAGATACAACTTTCTGACTTAAACATATACTAAGCTAAATTAAATATCTACGTAGTCCCCAAATCACAATCCGATCGATCAATAAACACAGAAGTTATTGAAGAAAGTATGAGCATACAACCAAGTGCTTCTGTCAGCTAACAAGGGAGGCGGGCGAGCGCGATGCGCGAGCGCCATCTGTCGGGATTAATTTCAAAGCATGTGCATATGCATATGTCTATGAATTTAACAAATTAAACTACACGGGAACATAGGTCGAAGGGTATCCCATGGTTGCGTTTTGCGCGACTGTTGCTCTCGTTTTTAAACTTATTTTTCTAGCTTGCGCGATAAATAACATTTTCGGCGACGATCCCTCGATGACCCCTTGAGTTTACTCCTTTTTGTCTCACGTTGGGCAGCGACGTAGCGGTGTTCAGATGGGGGTGACTCGGGACCCTTGGTGGCACTGAGTTGCTTCGAAGGGTCCTGCGAAAAAAGCACGTCGGGTTTTATTGGCGTTTATTTTGGAACTGATTTTATTAAATTTTACAATTATTAATTAAACCTATTCTCTGCCGACGTCGCTGATGTCGCCGAAGCCGTCGCTGCCGCTGTAGCTTTGTCGCTGCCGCTGTAGCTGCGCCGTTGTCGCTGATGGTGTCCGATGTCGTTGGCGTTGCCTTGACTTGGCCGGTGCAGACATTCTGCTGATGCAGCGCACTTGGCGGATGCACTGCCGTCGGCAATGTGCCTCTTCTTGCTGGGCTGTCGTATGTTGTGCAATAGTTTGTTGTTCAACTTCTCCCTGTGGGGCTGTGCTGGGCTTGTTGTTGTTTCTTGGAAATCGCTGTCTGCATGTGGCGGATGTTCTGCATGCGGTAGAGTCATGATCGGGATATCATATTTGGTTTTAACTTATATAAATATATCATAAATTCCATTTAAAATCAATAACAGTATTGGGAATTATAGCTTTTTATACCCTTCGACCATTGAAAATGGTCAGAAAAGGGTATACTAACTTTGTGTAACACGCATAAGGAGTCGTGGGAGACCCCATAAAGTATATATATTCTTGCTCAGGATCACAAGCCGAGTCGATTGAGCCATGTCTGTCTGTCTGTCTGTCCGTCCATGTGCCTGTGTGAACGCACAGATCTCAGCTATTACAAAAGCTAGAGTTTGGGAGGAAGACTCCTGTGTATTATAAGAAGATCAAGTTTATTTCAAATGTTAGGTGCCACGCCCACCGCCCCCACAAATCAATAATTTAATTTTTAAACTTAATTTGTAAGCGCTGTACAAAAGCTACAACTTTCTGACTTTAACATATACTAAGCTGAATGAAATATCTACGTAGTCTCCAAATTACAATCCGATCGGACAATAATCACAGAAGTTATTTAAGAAAGTATGAGCATAAAACCAAGTGCCTCTGTCACCTAACAAGGGTAGCAGGAGAGCGTATGGCGATGTGTGTTTCGCTATTAAATTTATTGAAATTTATGTAGTATTACAATGATGAAAAAGGCACAGAATCTGCGACGCGCGATTTGCATGTGCAAGTTCGAAGAATGAGACGCTTAATATTAAGTGTTGCCGTATCGCTTATATCTGGTATTATTTAGGGTTGCCAGATGTAGGTGACGCTACCGACATAATCGGTGCCGCCACAGTACTCCCCTTCCAGTGAATCTGTCACGATCATTGCCTCGCGAAAGTCACTTTACGCCGCCTTTCATAAGTCCTTTGAGGAGTGGAGTTAGATTCCTCCGAGTCAAACTGTTGATCCTCCTTCACAAGGAAAACAGGTTTGAGGCGGTCGACTGTTACTGCTGAGTCCTTCCCATCGATCCGTATAGTGAAGACTCGGCCGTTGTCGCGTTTGATGATTTCATATGGGCCGGTGTAGGGAGGCTCCAGAGGTTGCTTCACAGCGTCTGTGCGGAGGAAGACATGGGTGCATTTGTCTATTCCCTTCAGTAGGAACATTTTTTCTTTCACATGGTGTGCTGTGGGAGTCGGGCGAATTTTCTGCATATGCACTCGGAAACTGCTCAGGAATGCCGTGGGATCAACCGTTTCGTCCATGTCGGCGAAAAATTCGTTTGGCAGTCGAATTGGTACTCCATATAACATCTCAGCTGCAGATGATTTTAAGTCTTCTTTGAAGCAGGTACGGAGTCCGAGTAGCACTGTAGGTAATAGTTGAGGCCACGGTGTGCCACTGTTGCACATCAACGACGATTTGAAAGATCTGTGCCACCTTTCTATAAGTCCGTTGGATTGCGGGTGATACGCCGTGGTGTGAATGTGTTTACTTCCGATCAGATTGGCGAGTTGTTTGAAAACTGCAGATTCAAACTGCGTGCCTTGATCGGTAGTAATTGTTTTGGGTGATCCAAAACGTGAGATCCAGTGGGTCCAGAATGCCGTAGCTATCGTCTCGGCAGTGATATTTGAAAGTGGAACTGCCTCTGGCCATCGCGAAAAACGGTCAATCATGGTTAGACAATAGCGGTAGTTTTGTTGCAAGGGCATGACAACAATATCCAAGTGGACGTGGTCGAATCTTCCATTTGGAACAGCGATCTTCTCCGGCTGGAGGTGATTGTGTTTATGTATTTTTGAACGTTGGCAAGGAAGACAGAGTCTACACCATTTGAGGACATCTCTGTTCATCGAGGGCCAGACAAATTTCTGTCTGATTTGACTGACAGTTGCGCGGCCACTAGGATGAGATAGATTGTGGATGTATGAGAAAGCGTGTTTTCGGAGTGATTGCGGCACAAAAGGACGGAGATTCGGCGTGGATACGTCGCAGTATATCGAGCTATCTCCACCGAAGCAAACTTTCTTGAGTTTTAAAGAAGTAGTTCCTTGCAAGATACGTGCCAATTCAGTGTCCGAGGCTTGTTCTTCCTCAAGCTGCGCCGTGGTGATCGCTGTAGGCATCGTGATAGCGCAGAGCCGCGAAAAAGCGTCTGCAATTATATTTTCTGATCCTTTTATGTGAAGAATAGCCGTGGAGAATTGTGAAATAAAATTTAGGTGTCGTAGCTGTCGAGGTGATGCTTTTTCAGGTCGCTGTTGGAATGCATATACCAGTGGCTTGTGATCAGTCTTTATCACAAAAATGCGTCCATCGACGAGGTGTCTGAAGTATTTGATTGACTCGTAGATAGCAAGTAGTTCTCGGTCGTACGTGGAGTAATTTTTCTCGGTGTTGCTGAGCTTCTTGGAGAAAAATCCTAGAGGTTGCCAGTTCTGATTAGTGCGTTGCTCCAAAACTGCTCCGATCGCCAGGTCCGATGCGTCGCAAACCAATTGTAGATCAGATTTTGGTGCTGGAAAGGATAATAGCGCTGCATCTGCTATGCTCTGCTTGCAATTCTCGAAGGCTGATATGAGTTCTGCAGTCCATAGTATTTGGCGTTGGTCGTTCTTCTTAACATCCCTTAGCAGCTCGGACAGCGGTGCCTGGATGTGAGAAGATTGGGGTAGACATCTGCGATAGTAGTTTATGACGCCCAAAAAGCGACCGAGTTGGCTGATAGTTGCTGGACGTGCATAATTCAGAATGGCATCGATGCGAGAGGAAGGTGGTTTGATGCCGTGCTCGTTAATCGTATAGCTGAGAAAATTAACTTGCGGTTGCGCTAATTGACATTTGCTCAGATTGATGCTTAAGCCGTGTTTCAGCAGAACTGATAAAACTGCTCGAAGATGTTGCTCGTGTTCGGTGATCGATTTAGAAGTTATCAGTATATCGTCTATGTAGCAATATACGAAGTCCATGCCACGAAAAATATTGTCCATAAATCGCTGGAACGTCTGAGTCGCATTTTTTAATCCAAAGGGCATGTACTGAAACTCTATGAGTCCAAAAGGGGTACATACGGCCGTCTTCTCGATGTCGTCTTCTGCCATGGGAATTTGGTAGTACGCCTTTACCAAGTCAAGCGTCGAGAAGACTTTGCATTCATTCAGCTGTTCAGTAAAATCGTGAATGTGCGCAATCGGATAGCGATCAGGTATCGTAATTGAGTTGAGCTTTCGATAATCGCCGCATGCCCTCCAGCCACCGTCTTTTTGGTAACCATGTGGAGTGGACTGGACCAAGGACTTTTGGATGGACGACATATACCTTGTTCAATCAAAAAATTGATTTCCTTTTTGGCAGTGGCAAGTTTTTCTCCAGATAAGCGTCGTGGTCGGTTAGAAACAGGTGTTCCATGTGTTTCGATGTGATGTTGCACATCATGCTTCTTTGAAGATCTTATTGATGGTTTTGTGACTTCTACAAACTCCTGCAAAAGGTCACTGAACTTTGAAATACCCTGCACAGTGGAAACGGATGTTTGATTCGCCTGTGCTAGGCTCGCGGGGGTTGACAATCCTGTGATCGAGTCAATTAGGCGTTTGTTTTTGAGATCAATAAGAAGCTGGAATTCGGCTAAAAAAGTCTGCTCCAATTATAGCTGTGTGTACATCTGCGATGATGAATGGCCAGGTGAAGTTGCGTCTGAGATCCAAGTCCAGTCTAGTGATATGTCTGCCATAGGTGTTGATGACAGTCTGATTTGCTGCATATAGTGTTAGATCCGCTTGAGTGGTTTTCTGCTTAACCTGCGTGCGAGGTATGACTGAAACCACAGATCCAGAATCGATGAGGTATCTGATGTTGGAAGTACGATCGGTGACGTGCAAGCGCTGCTCGCGTAGAGCTGCTGACAGAACTGATGGATCGCTGCTGCTGTCCTGGCTGCCGCTGACCAGCGCGTCAGGCGGCAGCTCCTCTAGTTTAACGACGTAGAGCGTGCGCAGGGAGGTCGGCAGTTGTTTGCCTTGTCGCCAAAGCGCTTGTGGTAGAAACAAAGATTGTCCGGTGCTTCTGAGGTCTGTTGACCAGAAACGTTCGATGGTCTAGAGCCACGAGATGTACTGCGTGATCGGGCGCGTGATTGGATGCGCTTGACATCCTTTTTTAATGCCGCGACATCTTGAATGAGCGAACGTAAGTTGTCGGAAAGCTCCTTCAAGGGATCTGCAGAAGAGGCTGCGCAAATATTTGCAGGGGAAGCAAGAGTCGGAGTTGCGCCAATGGCAAACGAGGCGTTCGTGTTCATGGCTTCCAGCATTTTGTCTGCGATCTTTGCTAGCTTGTCCAAGTCTGTTTCCTCCCATACGGTGAGTAGCGGACGGATTGAGGCTGGCATTTCAGCGAGGAATAGTGTGTGAATGATGTTTTCACTGCCAGGATCCGGAGCCAAGCGTCGCATGTTTGACAAGATCTCCGAGGGCTTTAATCCAGTGGCACCTCCTCCTTGAAGTAATCGTCGCAGCTTTGATTCGGGCGACTCCGCGAACTTCTGCATCAAACGAGTTTTGATCGCTGCGTATTTGTTCTCTACCGGTGGACGAGTGACCAAATCCTCCACAACTAAGACCACATCTTCTTCCAAATGGAGTGTCACCAAGTCGAACTTATCGGTGTCGTCGAGAATGTGGTGTAAGCGAAATGATCGCTCCACTTGAGCAAACCACAGGTGCGGGTTGCTGTGTGTGAATTTGGGCAAATGCACGGTAACACGTGTGTGCGTGCGTGGCGACTCATCTCTGTCCGCAGGAACGTTTGTCCGAAGTGCCTCGAGTTGTTGTTGTAACTCTCGAATTTGCTCGGAGAGATCTGGATTTGGGTCCGGCATGGCACTTGAAAAGTCCTCTTGATTGGTTTCGTCGTTGAAGTCAAGGCGTCTTCTCTGGAAATTTCGCAAATTGTAACGGCTACTGCGCATTTACTTGGGTCCACGTGTTTGCTCAAGTGTGCGTGAATTTCACAATTATGCAGAAAATGGCTTTCAGTGAACACGTTTGGATTTTTTGCACAATTGAAACTAGTCGGGGTCACCACTATGGCGATGTGTGTTTCGCTATTAAATTTATTGAAATTTATGTAGTATTACAATGATGAAAAAGGCACAGAATCTGCGACGCGCGATTTGCATGTGCAAGTTCGAAGAATGAGACGCTTAATATTAAGTGTTGCCGTATCGCTTATATCTGGTATTATTTAGGGTTGCCAGATGTAGGTGACGCTACCGACATAATCGGTGCCGCCACAAGCGCGACGCGCGAGCGCCATCTGTCGGGATTAATTTCAAAGCATGTGCATATGCATATGTGTATGAATTTAATAAATTAAACTACACGGGAACATAGGTCGAAGGGTATCCCACTGTCGCGTTTTCCGCGACTGTTGCTCTCGTTTACAGTTCAGTTAATCCATTGAACATTTCATTGTTGCAAGTCGAATTGTAGAAAACTAAAATAATGAACATCAAATTAAACTATTAAATTAAATTTTAATATTAACTGATACTTTTTTTACATTTGAAACAATTTTAAAGTAATTATACCCTTCGACCATTGAAAATGGTCAAAAAAGGCTATACTAACTTCGTGCAAATGTATGCAACAGGCATAAAGAGGCGTGGGAGACCCCATAAAGTATATACATTCTTGCTCAGGATCACAAGCCGAGTCGATTGAGCCATGTCTGTCTGTCTCTCTGTCTGTCTGTCTGTGTGAACGCACAGATCTCAGCTATTATAAAAGCTAGAGTTACTAAATTTGGCAGAGTGCTTGTTCTCCGATAGGGCTGTGCCGTCTAGCTCAGCTGCACTTGGAGAGGAGTTTATCCCTCTGCCCTTCAATCCGCACAATAATCGATGAGTTCGATTCCTATACGAAGACGTCTCACAACACAAACAAGTAAGTAAAATCTAACAATATTAAATACATGAACACATATTTAACGATGTCAAATCTTATCTACAGATACTACAAAAGGGACGAAATCTTAAAACAACAACAACAACTGTAGGTGGCCAACGGCCACTGCGCACCCACCCAACCATGTGGTACTCCTGTTCAGGATTTCAGAGTATCACCCATGTCGTGGAGCCCCTCCTGGCCAGCTAGGACCGTTTCATCCCCCCCAGTTATAAACGCTTTGCAAACGTTCATTTTATGCGTGCTGTACAAATTTATTAGGTATTTTTATAAACTAACATTTTTTTATTGGACTATATTTTCATACTCTCCCTTTCGTCTTCTCTAGCCCTACCTGCCTACAGAGCTCTATGGACTGATGGGGCACTCACTCACTAAGGAGCGACAAAAATAAAAGGGGACAGAAGAAAGCAAGGGCTTTCACGGACACTAAAGTTTAAGACAGAATATTATTCGAGTTTTATAATAAGTTTAACAATAAATAATTTAAGACAATGGTGATCTAACTCTAATTTAATACATGTTGTCCATGACAGCCGGACTCAATACGATGAATGGACGGAATATTTTGTTGGACGGCGAATACTACCCTGGCGGCTCTCCGCATGGACTGGACTCACCAGGGCGACGACGTGTAGTTGGTGTCGTTCCCTCTACAAATTTAATTTTTGCTGCACACAGTCTCGTTCCGTCTCCAGATTCAATTTGTTGCTGCACACCCATAAAAATTATTATAATTTTATTTAAAAAAAAATATTTAATAAATTTAATTAAATGCACTTTTCAAATAATTAATTCGCGGGAAGGTAAGCTTTGACAGCCTCGACTCTCGACTTTGAATGACAAGACCTGCCCTTGAAAATCTGCTTGGCGGTCGCTGAGCCTGCGATTTCGGGTACCTAACCGACAGTTCAAACTGTGCATCAGCCAAACGGTAAACGGGGTTCGCTGACCGATCCGACTTTTAAGAGAGACCTCAAAATTGCACTGCTTGCTTTGTCGGTAGATGTTTGGTACCAGGGCAGCTGTATTCATCGATAACTGTCTATCGACACGAAAAACAGCTGTTCCCGCAAAACGAAACATTTATGATGATATTCTTGTACCGAATGTGCGAAAGTGCAGTGCAATAATATTATTCATCGAAATGAGTGCTATATAATATATAAATAATATACGATTGCATTAACATATTATACATTGTTGCATTCTGCGAATCGGCTGTGTTCATTTCGAGTACTGATAGACATATATCGATGAACACAGCTGCCCTGGTATGAGCAACATCTGCTAACGAAGCATGCAGTGCGAGCCTAGGCGACGCCTTGGGTCTGTTAACAGCCAGATCGGTCGCTGACCCAAGGTTCTCGCCGACTTGGGTGATGCTCCGAAAACTCCTGGGCTGTTGTTGTGGTGTATTTGTCCCCCATTGAGTAGTTTTATTGCCTTAAACAGATTAAAATGTGTTAGAAAATGTATTTTATGTGCATTTTGGTTTGTTTACCTTTTTGTCAGTGATGCGTCTTTTGTGTAAATACCGTCACAGCCCGTTTTTTTTTTAACGTATTATATCGCCTGCCTTCGCTGGGCGTCCAGTTCCTTCAGTTCGGCCAATGTGGCTGAATGAGGATCAGGTGACCCATAAAAGCTTAGAGCTATACGCGGTGCTCCGCCTCACGGGCTAAAGGGACGCATTCCCAGTGGAAACAGGGCCGATCGAATACCAGCCGCGTCCTTAACTGGCAACAGTCAACTAGCATGACAGTTTGACCAATTGACGAACGGAAGTGTGTTTTGTTTGTTTACACAACAACTACCATAAGCGCGGAAGCCAATTGCGAGTCCACCGGCACTAATGGTTCCATCTCCCTTACATTATATTGATCGTTTAAAAGAAGTCCGTTGTGACATTATATATTTATTTATTTGTATAAACATTTACACGTATATTTAAACATTTAAAATTCTATTTATTTATATCTTTATTCATTTATATTTATATTTACATTTATTAATTGTAGTTGCTATATTATTAATTTATACAAAATTTATTTAATTTACATTTATATTTGTTAATATCGCCATATATATACGTATAAAATTTACACTTAAAAAATTATTTTTAACATTTAATTAATTTTATTTAATACACATTCTCGCCTGAACACACACACAATTATTAACAAATTAAATTTATATTACATTCACATATTTAAATTTTTGAACACTTCACCTCTGGTGAGTATACCCTATAAAAATTCGAGACGGTGCGGTCGGTCCTCAGATGGCGTTGGGAATAGGGGAACTCCTGCAGACACCAAACAGGATCGCCGAAATCCAGAGCCAACTGCACGCAGAGCTTCCGAAAGACAGCAAAGGAGCCGTAGCTGTAGAATCATCCGAGAAACAGCCAGACGAACTGGAAGAGAAATTGGACAGTGTGGCGAAATCCGCAGCTAATGTGGCAGTAGTAACAATGACACAGACTAACCGGCAATGTTTAGACGCGGAAATCGGGCAGGCCTTGAAGGATCATCTGCGTCAGAACAATATCGACCTGATGAAAATGGAGAACGACACCATTAGGCCATTGATCGCCGTGCCGTCGCAATCTGAGAGACCTGCAGAGCGCGTTCCGATATGGATATGCTTAGCATTCCCAGAGAAGATGCGCAAATCCTCCAAGGAGCCATTCCCAAGTCTAGTGCACCCCAAGAAGCACGCGCGCCGATGCTACCACCCAGGATTCCACCGAAGGAGTTGGCAGAGATAGTTACCGAGAGCGCACACAGCACGTGTCGCCAAATGAGCGGCAGAATATCCACGCGGCGAGACCGGATATGCAAATGCTCCGCATCCGATTTCCTACGCCAGAGTGGAGCGGTAGGGATTATCTTTCGACGCGGAGGACCGATACAACTCCGTAGAAGACTTCATATTCCGTTTGGAGTTCCTCCAGGACGTGGAAGAGCTACATAAATGGCAACCGAAGGCTCCAGATAGGCCGGTGTGCTGGAATTGTGGCGTGACTGGCCACATGTTTCGAGACTGTGAATCGACAACACGACAGCTGTGTTGTTACCGATGCGGCAAACCAAGGACAGTGACGCCAAAATGTCCAAACGGTGTGGCCAGTCGTTAAATTTTAAGGAACCTGTAAATATAAGAAAGGATACACATAGACGGATCAGTACGATAATACCATTGGAAGAGACGATGTGAAGGTAAACGAATATTCACCCAACATCAACTGGCAAGAATGCGGCTCGTATCTCGCGAGATACAAAGGGCGAGATGGCGCTTCCGGCAACGACGGACGAAGCGCAGGGAAGATGCGTGGTTTCGAAGCGCAAGGAAGATCGTGGTTGCAGGGAGCTCGAGAAAGGCATCAACGTGCCTATGACCAGGTACTTCTCCAAAATACGCACCGCCGCAGGAGAGGATCGGTCCATAATTGGCCGAGCGGAGTTGGCTGCGGAGTATTTAGGTAAAATTAGGAAAGTAAACTTTTATATGTCCCCATATTTGGAGCAGAAAGCTTTCCTGGGAGTCGATTTCTGGCGAATCTTCGAGCTAGCGTCCGACTAATTGGACTAGAGGCAGCAAATGGCCAAAAGAAAGATGCTCCAGGCCCAGGATATGGACCACTACGCTGAGAACGCAGCCGACGAGCACAAATTAGACCCCGAGAGGTAATCATCGAAGTAATCATTTCCAGGCTGGACTTTTATATCTCCAGCGTTGCTTTTCCAGTGCAATGAGGCTGAACAAGAGGAACTGATTGCCTTCTTCTCGGCGAAGCTAAATGCAGACCAGGTGAATTACACCGTCACCGAGAAGGAGTGCTTGGCAGCAATCATTGCGGTCAGGAAATTCCGACCGCACGTCGAGGGAATGCCCTTTACCTGTATAACCGACTACGCCAGTCTGAAATGGCTATTGACCATTAAGGACCTTTCGGAAAGGTTGGCCAGGTGGTCACTGAAGTTACAGGGCTACGATTTCGCCATAGAACATAGAACAAAGCTCCCACCGATCTACTGGGTTTCGAGCGTTCGGTGCGGATGAGTGCCAGGAATTGGTACGAGAGGCCGAGCTGAATCACTGCTTATTCAGCTCGGCCTGCCAGACCTGAAGATAGAGGTTACTGTTTTTTTTTTTTTTTTTTTTAATTAATTAATTATTTAATTAGTTTAGTTTATATTCGGACTAAGGTCCGTCGACTGTTTAAAAGTAAAAAAAAAACAATTAATAGATTATAATTTATAATTTTAAATTACAAGTAAAATCTTAACTCTGAGAAAAGAAAGAAAAAATAAATTAATTGAAATAAATTTTGTTCAAGCGAGTTAAGCGGCCATGTCTCGGCGATGAAAGCGAAGGATCGTAGTGGAAGCTGTGTATTGCGTCAGCCTTGACAGTGTCGTTGATCGCACGGGCTCACGAAGAGCCGACAGCAGCGCACGGAGGACAGGCGAAGACACTGGACGTTCTCCGCCGACAATACTATTTTGCGGGATTATGTACGAGGATGCGAGGTTTGCAAGGAGACGAAGGCACCAAATCATCGCATGCACGTCGGAATTGGCGAGAAAGTGGACACGTTGAGGACCTTCTAGAAAATATACATCGATTTTCTGGGGTAATATCCTCGGTCGAGAAGAGGACACGCCTATATTTTCATCGTGGTGGACCACTTCTCTTTCCTTAAGGCGATGCGAGAGACATCTACAACACACCTCATAGAATTTCTAGTCCAAGAGGTGTTCTTCAAGTTTGGTCTGCCCGAAGTTATCCATTCGGGTAACAGGAAACAGTTCGTCTCTAAGATGTTCGAAGAGATGGTTACGGACTTTGGAATAAGGCACATAAAGACACCAGTGTATTCACCATCGACCAACGTAGAGGAAAGGTTAAACCGTAGCGTGTTGTCGGCGATCCGCAGTTACCTGAAGGAGGATCACCGGGAGTGGGACGCCCACTTGCCGGAAATAGAAGTCGCTATCCGGAACTGGATCCATTCGGCGACGCGAGGAACGAGGTTCTTCACGGTTTTCGGCCATCACCTTTTCCTGAACGGCAAATGTTAACGATTGGCTCGGAAATTAAGGTCCATGTGCGACCATGAAATGGAAGATATGGCACATAGGGACCAGATGGCTATCATTCAAGCCCGGGTCCAAAACAGCTCAATGACTCATATGAGGTGAGCAAGTTGCGGTACGTTTAACGAGCAAGGACCTTTCACGCCACGCCCGGCCAAGAACTTTACCGGCGGAACTTCGTACTCAGCGACTTCTCGAGGAGTTTCAACGCAAAGTTCGCAAGAAAGTTCCTACGGGCGCGGGTGGTGAAGGCGGTCGGAAACAACGCGTACCTTCTGAAAGATCTACAAGGGCGACGCCTTGGCGTATATCACGCAAAAGATATACGAACATGAAGCATGGCTGATTCAATTGCCGACCCTGCAATAGGAAGAAATGTTTAAACAATCAACAACAACGCGCATCATATATTCCCCGAGAAAGCAGACACTCTGGTTAACACAGTGTGGAGAACGTGGGCCCCGCGTTTGGCGCCTGTCGGACTGCTTCCGAGATCTGTGCCGGCTGAAACAATACCACAGCAGACATGGAGAATGCCCCAATGATTTCTTCACTTTGGAGGATCTCTTACGCCGTTCGAAATCTTTTGCATTCTGCGAATCGGGTGTCTTCATTTCGAGTGTCGATAGACATATATCGATGAACACAGCTGCCCTGGTATGAGCAACATCTTCTAACCGAGCATGCTGTGCGAGCCTAGGCGAGGCCTTGGGTCTGTTAACAGCCAGATCGGTCGCTGACCCAAGGTTTCCGTTTTGTCAAGCGCCGTTTGTACCGTCAGCAGATGCCCGAATGCCCAGGCATATGACCGTAAGTATCTCTTTGAAGAACGGCCGACTCCTCAGTAACATTTAACCGAGCGGTCAGCGCAAATATTCTGCAAAATAATAAAGTGCGTGTATTAGATATTTGAAATAAATTGTTAAGTTAGCATTCCTAGGGGAGATGGGGTGGCCTTAGCCAGGAACGGGCTCGCCGACTTGGGTGATTCTCCGGAAACTCCTGGGCAGGAGCATCGCATGGCTGAGTGGGTTCCCGGTGGCTTGGCTGTCACCAATGGCTGTTGTTGTGGTGTATTCGTCCCCCGTAGAGTAGTTTTATTGCCTGTAAACAGATTAAAATGTGTTAGAATATATATTTTATGTGCATTTTGGTTTGTTTACCGATGATTATCGATATTCTAGTGCGGTCTGCATGGCTGGGGGGAAAAACCCTCCACAAGTGCTGCTGAGCTAGCCGGCACAGCGCTATCGACAAAAAGCAGTCCTTAACAATATAATAATATAAGCGAAATATTTACGTTATTTTGATTTGCGTGTAAGTGCAGTGAAATAATATAATTTATCGATATGATTGATATAAAATATATATTATATAGGAGCGCATGTGTAAACTCTTGTTTGTTAACAACCCAATACGTAGCCCCTCCATAAGATATAGAATGGTTAAAATGATACATGCGTTAGCTACTTGGGATTAAAAATAAGAGAATAAATAAATAAATAATCATAATAATAAATTACTCAACTTTTTAATGATTTATTATAAATTAGGTGAAAGAATTATTTAGCAGAAGTTCTCGAGGGCTGTTTCCGTGGCTAGAAGACTTGAAGATTGATCTGTATAGATTTTAATGAGAGAAGACGAAAATGTTAAATAAATATTTTCCATTTTCAGCTTAGTTTAAGAGATATAGCCATCTATAACATTGCTAACTGCTTCTATTTGCCATACAAAAAGTTCCATTTTACTAAATATCGAATCAAAGAAAATCTATGTTTTTATTATACAAACATGAAACAATTCGATATCGAATCGGTTGCACCACTAACAATTAGAGCTGGAAAAACATCGATATTTACGTGCATCGATATATCCAGTTTCCAAAACGTCAAGATCTGATGATTGATCCTTATAAATCTCGATGACATATGACGAAAATATACAGTAACAATTTTTTGTTTTCGGCTTAGTCTAGAAGATATAGCCTTCGATCACTAAGCATCTAACATATAGAGTACTTAAACAGCGAAAAGTAGCGGTTGAGTGGTTTTGGTGGATTATGACCCCCCGGCGAAGTGTTATACGAAGTGTTATATGAGTGAGCATTTCAGTTCTCTTTGGTGAGCAATCCAGAAACAGCAAACAGCGGCATGAAGTCAGTCGCACAACGACAGCGGAACGATAAGCATGCGCGTAATTCTTTGCGCTGTGCGATCGTTTCCATGTGTGCGTGTATGTATGCACGGCCCGCGTATGAATGTATGCGTTGCTAGTGAAGTTTGGCAATAGGCAAATGCTTCGCCCAGCACACTGGCAGCCTGAAGTCAATTTTGTGTTTCAGCGTCGAGAGCCTAGAGACAGACACAGTGGCCAAAAATGGTTATCTTGCAGCGAAAACTTTAAAACTTTTGGAAACATGTGGCTTGTTCTATGAGGATAATTTTATTTAGTAATTACATATTTATGTATTCAGAATTTTTTATTTTAATTCATAAATTTTGTCAGTATAGGTAAACTCATAAACTCATATACAAAAAAAATTATAATTGTCACAACTTTTTTTTATATTCTTAATTTTGCTCTACAAAATATAATATAATTATGAATTTTCTATCCATCTTCTCAAAAATTAAACATAAATACACATGTTTTCTGATGCTAAAATTATTGCCGCCAAATAACCATTTTGGTTCACTGTAATTCGGTCTCTTAGCTCTCGATGACAAAGACAAAAACAAACACACAGTTGATTTCACGCTGGCCAGGCCCGTAGCTAAAAGTGTGCAGGGTGTGCGGTACAACAAGGGCTCTCAACAGTCAGGGGCTCACGGATACCCAACATAAAAATGTTATTAATGCGGATATATTTGTAAAATTTAATTCCTTTGGTAAACACAAATATATTTATTAATTAATGTAATTTAAGTAGGAGTCCCTGATAAGTATTGCACAGGGGCCGTAAAACCCTCACTACGGCCCTGTGCCTCAGGCTCTCGACGCTGAAACACAAAATTGACTTCAGGCTGCCAACACGCTGGCCGAAGCATGCCTATTGCCAAACTTCACTAGCAACGCATACATTCATACGCGGGCCGTGCATACATACACGCACACATGGAAACGATCGCACAGCGCAAAGAAGTACGCGCATGCTTATCGTTCCGCTGTCGTTGTGCGACTGACTTCATGCCGCTGTTTGCTGTTTCTGGATTGCTCACCAAAGAGAACTGAAATGCTCACTCATATAACACTTCGCCGGGGGGTCATAATCCACCAAAACCACTCGACCGCTACTTTTCGCTGTTTGAGTACTCTATATGTTAGATGCTTAATGCTTCGATGTTGCATTTTGCGGGAACAGCTGTTTTTTCGGGTCGATAGACAGTTATCGATGAATACAGCTGCCCTGGTACCAAACATCTACCGACATAGCAAGCAGTGCAATTTTGAGGTCTCTCTTAAAAGTCGGATCGGTCAGCGAACCCCGTTTATCGTTTGGGCTGATGCACAGTTTGAACTGTCGGTTAGGTCCCCCAACTCGCAGGCTCAGCGAGTCTTGTCATTCAAAGTCGAGAGTCGAGGCGGTCAAAGCTTACCTTCCCGCGAATTAATTATTTGAAAAGTGCGTGTAATTAAATTATTTAATATTTTTTATACCCTTCGACCATTGAAAATGGTATACTAACTTTGTGCAAATGTATGTAACAGGCAGAAGGAGGCGTGGTAGACCCCATAAAGTATATATATTCTTGCTGAGGATCACAAGCTGAGTCGATTGAGCCCTGTCTGTCTGTTTGTCCGTCTGTCTGTCTGTCTGTGTGAACGCACAGATCTCAGCCAAATTTGGCAGGAAGACTCCTGTGTACTATAAGCAGATCAAGTTTATTTCAAATGTTAGGTGCCACGCCCACCGCCCCCACAAATCAATAATTTCATTTTTAAACTTAATTTGTAATCGCTGTAAAAAAGCTACAACTTTCTGACTTTAACATATACTAAGCTGAATGAAATATCTATGTAGTCTCCAAATCACAATCCGATCGAACAATAAACACAGAAGTTATTTAAGAAAGTATGAGCACAAAACCAAGTGCTTCTGTCAGCTAAAAAGAGAGGCGGGCGAGCGCGAAGCGCGAGCGCCATCTGTCGGGATTAATTTCAAAGCATGTGCATATGCATTTGTGTATGAATTTAACAAATTAAACTACACGGGAACATAGGTCGAAGGGTATCCCACTGTCGCGTTTTGCGCGACTGTTGCTCTCGTTTTTAAATAAAATTATAATAAATTTTACGTGTGTGCAGCAACAAATTGAATCCGGAGACGGAACGAGACTGTGTGCAGCAAAAATTAAATCTGTAGAGGGAACGACACCAACTACACGTCGTCGCCCTGGTGAGTCCAGTCCATGCGGAGAGCCGCCAGGGTAGTATTCGCCGTCCGACAAAATATTCCGTCCATTCATCGTATTGAGTCCGGCTGTCATGGACAACATGTATTAAATTAGAGTTAGATCACCATTGTCTTAAATTATTTATTGTTAAACTTATTATAAAACTCGAATAATATTCTGTCTTAAACTTTAGTGTCCGTGAAAGCCCTTGCTTTCTTCTGTCCCCTTTTATTTTTGTCGCTCCTTAGTGAGTGAGTGCCCCATCAGTCCATAGAGCTCTGTAGGCAGGTAGGGCTAGAGAAGAAGAAAGGGAGAGTATGAAAATATAGTCCAATAAAAAAATGTTAGTTTATAAAAATACCTAATAAATTTGTACAGCACGCATAAAATGAACGTTTGCAAAGCGTTTATAACTGGGGGGATGAAACGGTCCTAGCTGGCCAGGAGGGGCTCCACGACATGGGTGATACTCTGAAATCCTGAACAGGAGTACCACATGGTTGGGTGGGTGCGCAGTGGCCGTTGGCCACCTACAGTTGTTGTTGTTGTTTTAAGATTTCGTCCCTTTTGTAGTATCTGTAGATAAGATTTGACATCGTTAAATATGTGTTCATGTATTTAATGTTGTTAGATTTTACTTACTCGTTCGTGTTGTGAGACGTCTTCGTATAGGAATCGAAACTCATCGATTATTGTGCGGATTGTAGGGCAGAGGGAAAAACTCCTCCCCAAGTGCAGCTGAGCTAGCCGGCACAGCCCTATCGGAGAACAAGCAGTCCGTAACAATATGGCGCCCAAATTTTATATCTGAAGTATGACGAAAAATCGCAACCAGGAAGCGCACATATTGTGTTACAATATGACGCTTCATTTCTACGAGTCGATGAGTGGAGATATGGAGACGCCTCGCGGTAGATTCCCTCTTGTGACTCAGTCTATGATAAACTGCGGCACGTTGGAAGTAAAGGACTTCATGTTTGCGCAGGGAATCGTAGACTGGGTATCAAAAATGAATAGAAGGATTTGGATGTTGAGGGATGTTGCCAGGCAAGGTGCGAGTCATGTCCTACCACGTGCGGGAGAACATTGTGCCGCGTGCTTGCGCTGAGCCATGCCCAACATCTAAACGTTTAACATATATATGTCGGGTTGTTGGTGCCAGGAGCCTCGTCGTCCGTTCGTCCGTCCATATCGGCGTCACTCATGATGACCTTCACCACTCAATTTATAAGCTGTGCGCGTTTAACGAGTCCACTTGCGTCTACTTTGGCTTCTCAACACTTAATGCCTCGTTTCGTACAGACTGCCTTTTGTCTTTTCCATTTTTATACCCTTCGACCATTGAAAATGGTCAAAAAAGGGTATACTAACTTTGTGCAAATGTATGTAACAGGCATAAGGAGGCGTGGGAGACCCCATAAAGTATATATATTCTTGCTCAGGATCACAAGCCGAGTCGATTGAGCCATGTCTGTCTGTCTGTCCGTCTGTCCGTCTGTCCGTCTGTCTGTGTGAACGCACAGATCTCAGCTATTATAAAAGCTAGAGTTACCAAACTTGGCAGGAAGACTCCTGTGTACTATAAGCAGATGAAGTTTATTTCAAATGTTAGGTGCCACGCCCACCGCCCCCACAAATCAATAATTTAATTTTTGAACTTAATTTGTAAACGCTGTATATAAGATACATCTTTCTGACTTTAACATATACTAAGCTAAATAAAATATCTACGTAGTCCCCAAATTACAATCCAATCGAACAATTAACACAGAAGTTATTTAAGAAAGTATGAGCATAAAACCAAGTGCTTCTGTCAGCTAACAAGGGAGACGGGCAAGCGCGAAGCGCAAGCGCCATCTGTC